>JAPKLW010002250.1:91876-102141 GCA_026898455.1 Plectranthus barbatus
GAAGAGTTCGCTCGACTCGGCTGCAACAGTTTTAAACTCTATTCCTTTAGTTGTTTCTCGTACTTTGTTCGTGTACTTTTTACCGTTGTTTACTTGTGGATCTCAGATTCTGTACCAATTTAACTTACACTTGATTAGTATGTTAGAACATTGTCCCAAATCGGTCTGTTACTATTTTGAACCCAGTTGACAGTTGATAAGCTACTTGCAATAATGCTGCTGATATTGTTGCTTCTCAGTGGTTGAGACCAGGGTAAATCCAACTCCAGTGCGAACAATATGCAGGATGCATCTGGTGGCCTGCTTGCTTGTTCGGGCTCGATTTAAGATTAGAACAGGCAATCTTGGCCATTCAATGACTGGTACAGACCCCAGACCTTGCAAAATCTTCGCTCAAATTTGAAAGACTGGGCAATGATCCGGAACTCGATGAAACAGCACAAGTATGATGCTTGCTGCCAAACATCATATAGTAAACATTGAATCAGGAGCTGAGGAGTATGCAATGTTGGAATATTGGATACGCTCAAGAACAAATGACAGCCTTGGAGTCTTGAAGAAAGGAGAGTGAGTTGGGAGGGACTGTGTGTACCTTGATTTTACTGGTTTAAGTTTAAAGTTATTCACCTATAGTTTTTGTATTCTTCCTTTAAAACAAGGAATGAAGAAACTTGAGTCTATCATCACTAAATAATTCATTCATTTTTTTTTTGGTGATAATATTGGAGACTTCAAAGATAGAGATGTTGTTTGTGTTATTACAACTACAAGACCATGTTTATTAATTATGTATATTATGTTGAAATGGCATTAACTCAAAAAGAGATCATTGAGAATCTTTTACATATAGGTTGACAAAACGAAAATGCAAGATGCATAAAAAAAAAATAGAGAAAGGGACTAAAATTGATAATTAGTGAAACATCACAGAGTATATATGGGGAACGAAGATTGTGAGCAGATAGAAGATGGTCGTATACAAAATGAAATTAAGTATTAAAAAAAAATTGTCATTAATCAAGTTATATGAAGGGAGAGAAAGTAATTTTATAATTTTGAATTTGGGATAAATGATAGGGGTGTACGCAGTCCGGTTTGGTCGGTTTGAATGTCGAAGTTTCGGCCAAACCAAATAATACGGTTTGAATTTTTTTTAAACCAAACCGGCCAAATAAAATTTTCAAACTAAACCAAACCAAATAAACCGGTTTGGTCCAGCCAGTTTGACGGTTTGCAAAGAACAATATCGAAAAATCTTAAATCTTCTATTTTGCATTAATTTATTTGAAAAAAAAAACCAACAATTTATTTTGCATTAATATTAAATTTTCTATTTTGCATTTATTTATTTTGTTATATAGATATATATAATAACAAGAAGTTTCTTCACTATAATTCTTCACTTATAGCATCCACTCTTGTTTTAATATAACTATAATTCTTCACTTATAGCATCCAGTCTTGTTTTAATATAGATATAGATTAAATCAAGCTTTGTAATATCCCGATTTTAATTAAGCTGATTAATGCTTAATTAAATTAAATAAAAAGGATATTATTTTGTAAATTTAATTATTATTTGCTTTTGAGACGAAATTGAACGAGATGGGTTAATTAAATCGAGCATTTATTAATCGGGAGAATGCAATTTAAATCAAACCCGAGAATATTAACTATCAGAGGAATTTATACACGAGTTAAGGTGGAGTATTTGAAGTGGTAGGTGGGGAAATATTTGAAGTGGTAGGTGGGGAAATATTTGAAGTGGTAGTTGGGAAAATTTTGGTGGATATAAATCCTATCTTCCCCAACACACCACCCACACCATTCCCGTACCCCTCACCAAACCTCCCCATTCGCAGCCCATCTTCCCTCTTCTTTTCCGGTCACCACGAGCCACCACCGGAGAAACCATCACTACCTATTTCTTCCTTGTTCTTCAAGGATTCCGGGAAGCTATAGTACGCCCCCTGTCGTTGAGTATCGGGCAAGTTACAAGCTCGTGAAGGTTAGCCGTCACCGGAGTTGAACCACCACCACTCACGCCCCCCCTGTTCACGCCTGTTTTCCGATCACCTCCGTGAACCTCTGGCCGAGTAACCACCATCCGTGCATAGCCCTATCTTCAAGGATCACGTGGAGCTTGGAATCGCTCCGATCCGTTGAGAAACGAGGGAGATGCGCCTCCATTTACAGAGACTGTTGGTAAGCATTTTCCGACTCCGTAAATCTACCCCCAGCCCCTTCTGTTCCTTCGTGTTTTCCAACCTAACGAGTGAGAATCTGGTCTCCATTTCTAAAGGTCGAAGAAAGATCGTGTTTCAAGCTTCGCGTGGCTTTTTGAATCTCCCAAATCCGTTAAGAAATGAGTAAGTTACGGCCCCATGTTCAGAGCCCGCCGGTAAGCCGGCGAATTTTATTTTTAATTCCGTAACTTAATTCAAACAACAATGGATCATCGATTTGACTTCGTAATCGTGTTCTCCATATTTTTAGGAGTATTTTGGTGTGTTTGGATCACCATTTCCGTCGCCGGAATTATTATATTATATATATATACATATATATATATATATATATATATATATTATTTATTGTTACAATTATAATTATAATTCATATGGATATATATATAAATATTTATTTATTCTCTCTTCCATTATGGGTTAATACATATATGTATGTATATTTATGATTATTATATTATTATTATTATTATTATTTCAATTGTTACATGATTATTATTATTATTATTTTAATATAATTATATTATATTATTATTATATTACATTTCAAATGGATAAATATATATTGTTTAATTATTTAAATTATTTACTTTAATTGTTAATTGAATTAAAATTTTGGGATATTAAAATTTCGTCAGATTTGACTTGATCTGATTCGAATTATTTTCAATGTTTAATTTAATATATGATTGAAAAAGTATGTTAAGAGTATGATAAGATGTTGGTTTATGAAATCAAGAGTCGGGATTTGATTAATTCGATTAAAGTAAAGCCGAGACACGATTTGGCGATTTGAATTTAAATTGCGAAATTATTTAGTCGGAAGTTGGATTATGCGAAGTGGGTTCAAGTTGAATGATCGAAAGTTGTTGGTTGGATGTCGGTCCTAGGTCCTAATTTCGTCTAGTATTATCAGTTAAGGTTGATAGGAATAATTAGACTATCCATCCTAATTAGTTGTATATATTGTGATTATTTTGAAGGGGATTTAAAGTTAAAGGGAACACAGCTCAATCTGCACGAATAACGAGACCGTCTTTTATACCGTAAGCATAACACAGGTGGGAACTATTTTCAGTAAAAAGTAAATGCTTTTTCGAGTTTCATGCTCAATTTACAAAATGTGTGAAAATGATTTGTTTTAACTGATTGCTATGCATAAAATATTTGTGTTGCATATCTGTTCCTCTGATTGATTACTATCAACAGAGAGATGAGAACCAAGATCTAAATGGTACTTGAGCTTCTGTGAAATAAAAGGTTAGCAAGCCTAACATCTAGAGTTAGCAAGCTCTATGATGACTTATGAACAAAATCGATCGTGTCTCAACGCTGTGTGATACTGAGACCTTGTGCACAAATTGGTGATAGTGGATAAAATGGTTCTACCATTTCCAACTGTACATCGTAACTTGGAAGTAGGCCAACTTCCAGTTACACAACGTTAAAACAGATATGTTAACATTTTAGTTAGCACGTGCAAATAAAAATGTTTTAGATAACAAGGTTTCTTTCAACAAAATCCCGTGTTTATCTGTGTGAGTTGCATAGCATTCTTACTTAAAATGTATTTTTCGGGCATGTTTCCACGGGGTACAATTGTACTCAGCCCCTCGTATTATTTCTAAAATACGCAGGTTAAGCAGCGAGGATGGAAGTGTGGGGTGTAAACAGACGCAACAAGGATTTTACAGATTTTGAAAGATCCTGAGATATGCATCTTCATATGCATATCTCCACTACGCTGCACACACTGCTGCACCACTCTCTGAACTTTATCCTTCCCGTATTTTGAATATTTTTGTGAACAAATGTTTAATTCCTTACATTATTACCTTTCAAACATTGATAAAATATGTTTAAACGTTATTTCTTATTGCTCTTTTGAATTATGATAAATCTTCCGCTGTTTTAATTTATGAAAATACTTGAAAATCATCGACCACGACTGTAGCGTGCCCCAAAGTTGGGAAGGTCAGTTGGGGGCGTTACAAGCTTTTATAATCCCTTTCTCTATTATTGCACTTTAATTTCACATTGTCGCTTTAAATTCTCTAATTTAAAAATACTACTTTACTATCTAATTTTATAAATTTAATATATCCAAAGATTTAATTTGATTATATAATTTGATTAATAGAAATATAAAAAAAGGTGTAACCGATATGACAATTATTAAGGTGTAATTGAAATAATAAGATAAAAGTTATTGTTAGGCTTTAAAAATCAAAATATTTGAAGTAATAAAAAAATAAAAATTTCATGAAACAAAGCCAAGAAGAGGAATTGGAACCTTCATTAGCTATAATATATACCCTCAAATTAGCCACTAAACTAAACCACATATTTATGTATTTGTGGCCGCCCATTTTTTGGAACACTCAAATCCAAAAGAGAAAATAATTTTAAATAGCCAAATTTTATAACTACATGTAAAAAATAGCCACTCTTATGAAAAACTACACAAAATAGCCAATTTGTACTTTGTCTGTCATATATGTCTTAGGCTACCATTCAATTTTTTCGGTTTCCGTGTAAACTCTAACAAAATAATTTTTTTATTATTAAATATTAAAGGTTTCATTTGAAAAGTAATAATAAATCAATAAAATATTAAAGAAAATCTACTCAGCTTGATTTCAGCATTTTCATCTTGATTTCGGCATTTTCATCTTGATTTCGTCATTTTCAGCTTGAGTTCGATATTCTGGCTAGAATTCACTATATTTATTTAAAAAATATCTTTATTTTATTATAATTCATTTATTATTCACTATTTTATTAAGTAAAAATACAAAAATAAAATATTAAGGAAAATATATTCAGCTTGAGTTCAATATTTTAATCTTTAGTTCGATATTCTAGCCGGAATTCACCATATTTATTTTAAAAAATATGCTTATTTTATTATTATTCATTTATAATTCACCATGTTATTATTTTTACTAATGAAATTATAATTTTTATTAACGAAATTATTATAATTAATGAAATTAGAGTTTACAAATGAAAGTTATTTTAATTTTGGCTGGAGTTCGAATATAATAGTAGATGAAGCTTGCATTTAAATTGGGATTTAACTCAGAAGGAATTGGGTTTGAATTCGCAAAATTCATCTCAATTTAGCGAAATATATCCCGTTAAATCTTTCCCAATTTACACCTATTTCTCATCTAATTTTATAATTTTTTTAAATAATAACCGAAATATATCTCAATTTGCCGAAATCCTTCTCAATTTTGCGAAATATATCCCATTAAATCTTGCCCAATTTAGAGTTACTTCTCATCCGATTTTATACTTTTTTTAAATAAAAACTGAAATATATTTCAATTTGCCGAAATCCATCTCAATATAGTGAAATATATCCCTTTAAATCTTGCCTCATTTAGAGTTATTTCTCATCCGATTTTATAATTTTTTAAAATAAAAAATGAAAAATATCTCAAATTGCCAAAATATATCCCATTAAAAATCAAAATATATCTCACAGTCCGAAATCATTCTCAATTTTTTTTCTTTTATTTAAATTTATATTAAAAAATTGTTGAAATATGAATCTTATTTTGTACTCTAAAATAACTTGAATTCAAACTCAACATAATGAGCATTAAACAAAATTGGACGAAATTACAAGCACACTCCCAATTGAACTTTATTTTAATTTTTATTTAAACGAAATAATTTAATATTTTGCTACAATATTCGAAGCACTAAATTACAAGCTCACTCACAATTATATTATTTTGAATGCGAATATTATTCGACAATATGTCTAAAATATTACACATTTTGATACACATTCTGCAGTCGCCGAAACACAGACGGAGATAGCATTGCCAATGGTTGTAGAAAGATGTAGCAGTCGGCGAACTAGCGAAGGAGATGTTGGTGAAGCTCGGTCACCTTCATCTCTTTCGCCACTTAAATATATTAAGTGAGCAACAAAATTGCTTGTCGGCGGCCATCGATTTTGTTTCTCGCAAGCCACCGGTTTTCCTTCAGAAATAGCAACCATTTTGCAGCTCACTTACTATAAGCTTTCATCTCTTTTCCTGTAACGAAGAAGCTAACGTCGAGGTGGTAGGACCATCCGGTGATTGCTTGCCCCGTTTGTAGTTTCGGAAAAAGGAGAAAGACGTGGAGGAATCCGGACCAAGGACACCTACTCTATGTGACGTAGAAAAAATCCTCTTCCGGACTGTTTGACGTAGGAAAAATCCTCTTCCATTTGAGCAAGTGCACGATTTCTTGGCTCTTTTTTTATTACATCGTATGAGGGGAATAAAGAGGAATAACATATGCATTTGGAGTGGAATATAGTTTGAGTGGAATAAAGATAAAGGACATATGCATGTATTTAGTGGATTGGAGATAAAGGCCATTTGTAGTGAGATGTGAATTTGAAGTAAAACCCTCCTCCCTTAAATATAAGTGAAAATTTGGAAAAAAATATATCGTTTAAAAATATTAACAAAAGGAGTGAAATGTGAAATTATTGAGCAAGTTTGTCTAAATCAATTTGTGTAGTGTATAGTAACAATTCTTGTCGTGCATGAATTATTGAGCATTTTTGAATGTATTTATTGAGCACAAAGGTTCACGTGAAAGTAGTTCAAAAATTCAATAAAATTGAGAATATTTGCAGGCATTTATTAAGTGAAAAGCAAAATTGGCACAAAAATTCATGTGTAAAAGTAATAGTGATGTGATATGTCTAAAAAATTTGAGGAGGGTGTAGTGTTGTATCACCGATTTCGTCCTCAATTGTATTCAAGTATAACGAAATCCATTTCAGTTGACCGAAATCTAGGCCAATTAAATGAAATATATCCCAATTTACCGAAATATATCCCAATTTGGATGAGTAGTAGCCCAATTTGAACTATATTTGAACGAATTCCATTTCAATTGACTAAGATCTAGGCCAATTACATCAAATATATCCCAATTTACTGAAATATATCACAATTTTGATGAGTAGGTGCCCAATTTGGACTATATTTCAATGAAATTATAACTCTAACTGAACTATTTAGTGTGTAATTACATAAATTATGGTTCTTATTGAAGTATAATGTTAACTACAATTGTCTACATTAGTTGTAATTACATAAATTATAGTTCTTATTGAAATATAATGTAGTATTGAACTATAATTGTATACAACTGTGTATAACTACATAAATCATAGTTCTAATTGAACTGTAATGTAATATTGAACTACAATTGTCTACATTAGTGTGTAATTACATAAATTATACTCCCTCCGTCCCATTGAAGTAGTCTCACTTTCCTTTTTTGTTTGTCCCATAGAATAGTCCCATTTTCCTAAAATGACAACCTTTTTCACACTCACCAATAAAATATTAATTCCACTACACTCACAACTCTTAATTCTCGTGCCGAAAAGAAAAGGGACTACTTCACCGGGACGGAGGGAGTAGTTCTTATGGAAGTATAATGTAGCATTGAACTATAATTGTATAGAACTGTGTATAATTAAATAAATTATAGTTTTAATTAAACTATAATGTAGTATTGAACTACAATTGTCTACATTAGTATGTAATTATATAAATTATATTTCTTATTGAAGTATAATGTAGTATTGAACTATAATTGTATACAACTGTGTATAATTAAATAACCTATAGTTCTAATTAAACTATAATGTAGTATTGAACTACAATTGTCTACATTAGTGTGTAATTATATAAATTATAGTTCTTATTGAAGTATAATGTAGTATTGAACTATAATTGTATATAACTGTGTATAATTAAATAAATTATAGTTCTAATTAAACTATAATGTAATATTGAACTACAATTGTCTAAGTTAGTGTTTAATTATATAAATGATAGATGTAATTAAAGTATAATGTTGTATGAATTAAAAAAAAATCGAAATAAATCTCATTTCGTAGAGATCCATCTCAATTTTGCTGAAACATATCCCAATTTTACCGAAATCCATCTCAATTTTGCGAAATATATACCTTGAAATATATCCCAAATTTTCAAGTATTTTAACATTCAATTTTTTATTTTTTTTAAATAAAAAAATCGAAATATATCCCAATTTTGCCGAAATCCATCTCAATTTTACGAAATATATCCCGTGAAATATATCTCAATTTTTAAGTATTTTATCATTCAATTTTTTTTTTAAATAAAAAATTCGAAATATATCTCAAATTCCGAATTCCATCTCAATTTAACGAAATATATCCCGTGAAATATATCCCAATTTTTAAGTATTTTATCATTCAATTTTTTTTTATTTTTTTAAAATAAAAAATTCGAAATATATCTCAAACTCCGAATTCAATCTCAATTTAGCGAAATATATCCCGTGAAATATATCCCAAATTTTAAGTATTTTATCATTCAATTTTTTTATTTTTTTAAATATAAAATTCGAAATATATCTCAAATTCCGAATTCCATCTCAATTTAACGAAATATATCCCGTGAAATATATCCCAATTTTTAAGTATTTTATCATTCAATTTTTTTTATTTTTTTTAAATAAAAAACTCGAAATATATCTCAAACTCCAAAATCCATCTCAATTTAGCGAAATATATCCCATGAAATATATCCCAATTTTTAAGTACTTTATCATTCATTTTTTTATTTTTTTAAATATAAAATTCAAAATATATCTCAAATTCTGAATTCCATCTCAATTTAACGAAATATATCCCGCGAAATATATCCCAATTTTTAAGTATTTTATCATTCAATTTTTTTTATTTTTTTTAAAATAAAAAACTCGAAATATATCTCAAACTCCAAAATTCATCTCAATTTAGCGAAATATATCCCATCAAATATATCCCAATTTTTAAGTACTTTATCATTCATTTTTATTATTTTTTTTAAATAAAAAAATTCAAAATATATCTCAAACTCCGAAATCCATCTCAATTTTGCGAAATATATCCCGTGAAATATATCCCAATTTTTAAGTATTTTATCATTCAATTTTTTTATTTTTTTAAATAAAAATTTTGAAATATATCTCAAACTCCGAAATTCTTCTCTATTTAGCGAAATATATCCCGTGAAATATATCCCAATTTTTAAGTATTTTATCATTCAATTTTTTTAAAAAAATAAAAATTCGAAATATATTTTAAACTTCGAAATCCATCTCAATTTAACGAAATATATCCCGTGAAATATAACCCAATTTTAAAGTATTTTATCATTCAATTTTTTTATTTTTTTAAATAAAAAATTCGAAATATATCTCAAACTCCGAAATTCATCTCAATCTAGCGAAATATAACCCGTGAAATATATCCAATTTTTAAGTATTTTATCATTCAATTTTTTATTTTCTTTAAATAAAAAAATCGTAATATATATCTCAAACTCCGAAATCCATCTCATTTATTTTATTTAATTTTATTTTTTAAAATTAAATTAAATATATTTTATTTTTTAAAATAAACCTACTTAGACTTGACGAAATATATCTCACTTGGAAGAGATATATTTCAAAACGCTGAATGCAAGCCGGAGTGTTATCAAACAATTTTTTTTTATTTCATCAAAACTTTCAAAATTACTAAAAAATAGAGTTGTGTTATAATATTAGATGAGATATATCTCACAAAGACGAGATATATTTCAAAATACCGAAATCTTGCCACATTGTTTTCAAAGAAATATTATATTTTAATACATAACAATTCTAAAAATTAATAAAAAATAAGGTTGTGTCATACTATATTAGTAAAAAAACAAACCGTTAAATATTTCACACAATTCAAAAGATTTGATTGCCTGATTTAGACATTTTAACCTAAAAAGCTATACTTTGGCTATTGTTTGAAGTTTTTCATAAGGGTGGCTATTTTGTAAATGTACTTGTTGGTCCCGATTTATCAGGGTATAACTTGGCAGCGGAAAAAGTGTTAGTTCGTTTCTTGCACTCTGCTGGTTACTCAGCTGACTGAGACCTTGTCAGCTGGTAAGTCAACTGGCACTATGAGTACTCAGCTGA
>JAPKLW010002251.1:0-14703 GCA_026898455.1 Plectranthus barbatus
TTCGCAGGTTCGATCCAAAATTGATCCGATTTTGAAATGGGCTGACACAACCTGATTATTTCATGTTAGGTTCTTGTCAGGTTGTCGTGTCAAGTTAAGGATTGCAGCTCTAATTTATAGCTATACTCTATATTACTAGTAGGGCCTTAGGGGAGTGCACAATATGGTTTGCCCAATTTGAAGGGAGTACCAGACAAACTAATAGATACGGTTTGAAAATTTTAAAACAATTAAATAATTATTTTAAACCAGATCATCAAATCATATTAAAACAACTTGGTGAGGCCAGTTTAAGCGGTTTAAATTAGATAGGAAAACGTGATTTGAACCGGATTGACTCCAAACAGTCAGTCTATTTAATCAACTACTATGATACCTTTTATTAGTCCAAATGTACAATTAATTAAAAAACACGCAGTCAGCTAACCGATTAGAGTAAGCTTTGAATAAAATAAAAAATTGGAATCGTGTGTGTAACTAGGTAGACCCAAGTTCACTTACAAGTTGTTTTATCTTTAAAGGAATAGTTGCACAGTTATTAGACAACTTTTAGATAATCTCCACCAGTTGAAGCACAACGGATTTCAAAAGTCAGAATAAAACAAATAAAAATAAGGAAATCACTAAATTAATACAAAGGATTATAGTGATTTGGGATCTCAATATCCTATTGGATTGTGTACTAAAAGCATTATGATTGGTATATTAGAAATAATTATGCTTAAAACTGGTAACCATTATTGTCTCGAAATATTACATCTCCTATCTGAATTAACAAACATACAACACGATCAATTTTATCATCTTATCTCATCGATAGTGAGATCACAGTTAGTAATTAGTAGCTTGTCTTGGCTACTAGATATGACGGTACGTGTGCAACATATTGATAGGACTAAAGCAAGATCGGTTCTTCCTTCTGACTTCATAAGATAATTGATCTTGTGGCTTGAAGAAATCTAAGCCTAATGAAGGTCCTGAAGTATATAAAAATTTATGTGTCACTTTGAGGCCCTTTGATGGATATCCTTGCATGCACTTGTATACCTCCATAATGTGCTCAATAAAATCATGAAAAATAGACATCATACACCGCTAAAAAATAGCATGTGCATTACACAAACCGAAAGGCATCCTCTGGTAAGCAAAGACTCCATATGGGCAAGTGAAAGCTGTCTTATGCTGATCCTCTGGGGCCACTGCAATTTGGTTATAACCAGAATATCCATCAAGAAAATAGTAGTAGGGATAACCTGTCAATCTGTCGAGCATCTGATCGATGAAGGGTAGAGGGAAGTGATCCTTGCATGTGGCGGCATTCAGAGCTTGGTAGTCGATGCAAAACTGCCATCCTGTGACTGGTCTCGTCGCCACCTCTTCTCCATCCTCATTCTTCACAATCTGCATCCCTCATTTCTTGGCCACAACCTGTGTCGAACTCACCCATTGACTGTCGGAAATGGGATAGATCATCCCATTGTCTAGAAGCTTCGGTACTTCCTTCTTCACAACCTCTTGCATTGTAGGGTTGAGTCTTCTCTGGGCTTGTCTCTTCGGCTTAGCCTCCTCTTCCAAAATGATCCTGTGCTGGCATATGGTTGGACTGATTCCTTTTATATCTGCCAGTGTCCATCCAATAGCTGACTTGTGGTCCCTCAAAAATCGTAGCAACTTCTCCAACTCTGTAGAAGTAAGAAAAGAAGACACAATTACAGAATAAGTGTTGTCAGGACCCAAATAAACATATTGTAAATGAGAGGGGAAAGGTTTAAGCTCCAAAACAGGTGGTTCGGGCCGTTTTTCTGCCTCTGGTGTGGCTGTGTTGATCGACACAACCCCTCTGTCGACCAAGACAGAGGCAAGTTGCTTCTTCTTCTGCCTCCTGCCCTGCTGGATTTTGGCTGCCCTATCGATCGACAGGGAGGTAAATTTGCAACTGTATGGATTTTAGCTTCCCTGTCGGTCGACAGGCTCCCTGTCGATCGATAGGGAGGTAAAGTTGTTGTAGTTGACGCAGCTGCTGTGTCGAGCGAAACAGTAGCCATTGCTCGATTTGTTTCTCCATCTTTTACATATTGGCTCGGCAGGGGCTCCCTTTTGTTCTCTTTTGCCCTGGGTAATTCTTCCTTCACATCAAGCTCCATAATAAAGTCCAGAATCTCCTTACAAGCTTCATCTAACTCTGAAAAAGAAAAGAGAGAATGGTGTAGACATTGTTCCAGATAATCGATGTTAGAATTAACAGAAAGTAAAGGAGAAGAAATCACCGAATCAAAGTTGTCTATCATATGGCATTCCTCTTAGTAACTCCCATCTTTGTGTTTCTGCATAGATTTGTAAATCGAGAAGGTCACAGACTCATTGTCGACTCGAAATGTCAGTTTCCCATCTTGAATATCGATCAGGGCTCCTCTGGTCCTCAGAAATGGTCTCCCAAGAATCAGTGGGATATTGTGATCCTCCTCCATGTCCAAAACAACGAAATCAGCAGGAAGTATAAAATCTTTCACCTTCACCAAGACATCCTCCACAATTCCTCTAGGATATGAGATCGATCTATCAGCCATCTGAAGAGTGATGGTAGTCGGCTTGATATCTCCAATCTCTAGTCTCTCGAAGATTGACAATGATATCAGATTGATGCTTGCTCCAGAATCGCAAAGCACCTTGCCGAATGTCTCTCCACCTATAACACAAGAAATAGTGAATGAACCCGGATCCTCTCTTTTCAGAGGCAGCTTCTTCTGAATAATAGCACTGCATTCCTCAAATAGGTTCACCGTCTCATGCTGCAGTATAGGTCTCTTCTGAGCGACCATATCCTTCAGGAATTTGATATACCCCACATCTCTTGCGAAGCTTCCACGAGAGGTATATTGATGTGCACCTTCTTCATATTCTCTAAAAAACGTGCATACCTCTCATTCATCTTCTTATTGGCAAATCGCTGCGAAAACTACATCGGGGACAACTTTTCACCGGGGCCTGGCGGCTGTGTCAATCGACAGGGAGGCGTGTCGATCGACATGCCAGCTTTCTGCATCGACTGCTGAGTCTGGCCCTCCATCTCGATTGACAGGGGGTCTATAGATCGAGATAGAGGCATCTCCCGCGGGCTCCTCCTCCTTTTCGCTCCCTTCTTCGGCTTCAGATTCGGCCTCTTTCTGGTTGGGTCCCTTGTAGGACTTGCCACCCCTCAAGGTGATGGCGTTAACCTGATTTCTCTGATTCTTCGGGTTTGCCTGAGTGTTGCTCGGTAGCTGCCCTTGTTTATGTTGTGATCCAAGGGATGCAGCAATCTGGTTGACCTATGTCTCGATCATCTGAGCATGCTTCTCCACTCTATCCACTTTGGTGTTGATTCCTTGCACCTCTTTCTCCAACTGCCCAACTCTTTTATCGGACCCTTGCATGAACTTGGCTAGGATTTCCTCAAGGTTCAGCTTCTTCTTTGGTTCCACAATTTCTCCATCCTCCACATTGAATCCAGCAGGAGGTTGCTCGGCAGCATCAGGTTTTGAATATGAGAAACTTGGGTGATTCCTTGTCTTGTTGGGATTTTAGCCTTGATTGTAGCTCTGATTGTAGCCCTAATTTTGTGAATATCCTCCTCGGTTGTTATTCTGATAACCACCTCTTTGGATAAAATTGACATCAGCGACATCAGTCTCACAAGAAGAGGACGGAACTGGATCGACAGCAGCAAAGGTTCGTCCAGATTCCATCTTGGCAAAGTCCTCTCTCAGCTTCTTGATCTCTCCCAACAAATCTACCTCAGGTTTTGCTACCTTCTCCACAGCTTTGACTGGTTCCTTGCGGATATTCGACCATCTTTGACTGTTTGTTGCCATCTTTTGAAAGAAGGCCATGGCTCTCTTGGGACCCTTTGTCATCACAGAGTCCCCCAATGTGGAATCCACCAGTTTGACAGTCCTTTCGTTCAATCCTTCGTAAAAAGTCTCAGCTTGATCTGCCAAAGATAACCCGTGGCCAGGACATACTCTCAGCAACTCTTTGTATCTCTCCCAAGCGTCATAAAAATTCTCATCATGTCTCTGAGAAAACCTATTGATATCCTTCTTCCTTTGCCAGATGACACTTGGGGGAAAGAAATTCATCAAGAACGCATTCCTCAATTCCTTCCAAGTGCTGATATTGGTTTTATCCAGAGCAAAAAACCATGATTGGGCCTTGTCTCGCAGAGAAAAGGCAAAGAGCCTCATCCGCACGACACTCTTGCTAACTCCATTGATTTTAACAGTGTTGCAGAGCATGATAAATTTGTCAAGATGAGCATAGGGGTCCTCAGTAGCTCGGCCCCCATATTGACTCTGCTGAACCATCTGCACCAAACCAGTCTTCAGCTCAAAGTTATTGGCGTTGATGCTAATGCTGAAATCAGTCTCCTGGAACTTAGGTCTGTATCTTTTCTGGATAGCATCTTCATCCTCATCAGCATCAAACCATAGATTGGCATCCTCATCTTCGTCATCTGAAGATTCTCTGGGTGGATTATTGTCCCGAGGATTCCTATTGTTAGCTCTTTCCTGCTCCAATATCACCATACGCTCCCGCATGGCGTGCATCTCTCTCAAAAGTTCAGCTGTCTGCTCGGGAGTAAGGTTCGGGATATTCTCTTGATTTTCTTCAGCCATTTTGACAGTTTCACTGCTGGAAGAGGCTTCCTCTCGGTTTCTCCTGCTGTTGTTTCTTCTGCACGTAGCCTGAATTTCAGGGTCGATTGGAATCGGTGCTTTACCACTCCTTCTTGTGTTCATAAACTACCTGAAAATAAGTCGAGGGAAGAGTGAGTAAACACAGAACATCAAACAAACCAAAAAAAATTAACTAACACACGAAATAAACGATAAAATAGAAATAATTGAAAAATTGACTTCTTTGTCGATCGACAGGCTGTGTGTCAATCGACACGATTGCAGCTGCTCTGTCGATCGAGATTCAGACTGTCGGTCGAGACAGAGGGTAAGATTTTAAAGAAAAATTGGCGAAAATTTTAAAGGAAAATAATAAGAAAATCCTACAAAAATGAAAGGGAAATTAAAATTAAAATTACAACTTAAATCAACAACCCTAAACAGATTCAATAACAAGATAATTCTAAACAATCCCCAACAACGGCGCCAAAAGTTGATCACTATTTTTTAATGATACTTATAGAGTAGTGACAAGTTTAAATTATCGATCCCACAGAGATTGTAAAAGCGATCATCTCATATACTGAAATATTTATTTTCGGTTTGTTGTCTAAGTAAATAGAAATTTAGATGGGTTTTGAAACTTAAAACTGATTTTGCAAGAAAATTAAATTGAAGCAGAGATTTAAAAATAGAGTTTTTGAGATACTAGAGAAAAGATCAGATTCCAGGGCAAGTTCATGTCAAGGATAACATGCAAGGAAAATCAATCGATCAATTTAACTATTGATTATGGTGGAACATCAGAAGAATATTATAAATTCCAAGGTTAGGCAATTTATAAAGTAGATTGTCAATTTCCTATATCCTCTCGATCTCTAGAAAAATTAACAACTCTCAAAACATCAGATTTATTCCTATGGATTAAATTCTTCTTCTCAGACACACTTAACATCCACATTATCAATTCTTAAATCCATTAATCAATTTTCACTTTTCAGTCTCAAATTAATTAATTATGAAAACCTAATCAAATGGCCAATTTAATCAGATTAAGAAAGAGCACAAGAATTGATAAACTAATTTAAAATGTTGATCGATTTAATTACCTAAACATGCATCCAAGACAATCACATAAACCCTAGAATCTGAACAAAGGATTACCTACACATATTTATGTTAAACAAAAATGTGGAAAGATAAAACCTGTAACAATACTTCATAGAGAAAACAAGTCTTGATATTGCATCCAATCTTCAAAAAGTTCGATCACAATCTTCACTCCAGATCAAAGCAACTCAAGAACAATGAAAAACTCTAGGGTTAGGTCTAAAAAGTGGCATAAGTCCTAAAGTTCGCCCAAAACATTAATATATATACTAAGTAGAATTAATCCAACATGGAAACAATTAATAATTAAAGAAATTCGCCAAAATTGGTCCGTATTACGATCGACGGGGCGTGTGTCGATCGACACATGCTCAAAACTCGAGCCAGCATGCCTGCGCATCGATCGCCCTTTTTCGAGCTCCCTGTCGATCAACAGGCTCCCTGTCGATCGACAGGGAAGTAAAATCTCCTGAATCTCGATCCCTTCTCCTTGGACTTCCTATCGATCGACAGGCTCTCTTTCAATCGACAGGGAAGTAAAAATCCATCCATCTCGACTTCTTCTCCCTGCAGCAGTGTCGATCGACACCCGGGGTGTCGATCGAGACAAAGAACACGGCTGAAAGAATGCATTTTCTAACTTAGTCGATTTTACACTCCAAAACCTGCATTTTTCACCATGACAAACAACTCGGATATAAAACCAATGCGATGCTCAGAAAAGAAAGTAAACACACCATAAAATTATCAAAACAACCTAAAAATCCATTGATAAGTGAATGAAATAACACACTTATCACTCGGCTGGATTGCAACCTGCCAAAGGGTCCCTTGATGCTATAGTACTTGCTGAGGCCTTGGATTCCATAACCCTAAATACTGGCACAAATCAAGGGGAATTCAAAATGGATCTCAAACTGAAGTTGCTAAAACTGGAGTTGCACAACCTGAAGAAGTCATTCCTGAAAACAAAGGACTGGAAACTGGAGATGAAGGATCGAATGAAACTAACATTTCAGTCTCTATGCAGGATCAAGTTTCAATTTTGGAAGATCAAACTTCAAGAGAGGAAGAACTGAGTTTGGATTCTACTCTAACCTCTGTTCCAATTTTAGGAACTGACTTTCCAGGATCCTCTACTCACCCTATTGAAGTCAGTCAGCTGTAGAAGCCAAGATGGTTGAGATATCATCCTGAAGATGCTGTGTTGGAAAACATTGCAAATCCAGTTCGCACACGCCAAGGAAGTGTTATGTTATCGTGCTTTATTTCTCAACAATCAGAACCAATAAAGATTGCAGATGCCCTGAAGTTAATAGATTGGAGAAATGCGATGCAAGAAAAATTGGCTGAGTTCACTCGCAACAATGTATGGTACTTGGTGGACAAACCAACACACTAAGCAGTTATTGGAACCAAATGGGTGTTAAAGAACAAGCAAGATGAAATTGGCACGATCGTGTGGAACAAAGCAAGATTTGTTGCAAAAGGCAATGCACAGTGTGAAGGCATTGATTTCGATAAAACTTTTGCTCCAGTTGCCAGACTTGAAGACATCAGATTGTTTTTAGCCTATGCCACACATCATAACTTCACAATTTTCAGATGGATGTGAAGAGTGCTTTTTTAAACGGGGAACTGAAAGAAGAAGTCTATGTTGAACAACCCCATGCTTTGAAGAAGGAAACCATGTTTACAATCTGAGAAAGGCTCTATATTGGTTGAAGCAAGCACCCAGATCTTGGTATGACACTCTGTCTCAATTTCTTCTCAAGAATGGTTTTCAGAACGGAAAAATCAACACAACTCTCTTCAAAATCAATGATGGAACTGACATTCTGTTAGTTCAAATCTATTTCAATGATATCATCTTTGGCTGTAAAAACTTAGAGGTATGCAAATAGTTTGCCCAACTGATGCAAAATAGTTTTCAGATGAGCATGATGGGCAAGAGGACATACTTCCTCGGTCTTCATATTAATCAGTCTGAAGGAGGAATCTTCATCAATCAGAGGAAATATACCAAGGATTTGATAAATAAGTTTTGTCCAGAGAAAACTAAAGCCTTGAGGATTCTAATGAGCCCAGTGCTTAGATCAACCTTGATGAAGAAGGAGAACCTGTAAATCCAACGAGCTATAGAGGAATCATTGGATTGTTATTATATCTTACTGGAAGCAGGCCCGATATTTGTTATGCTGTTGTTGTTTTTGCGAGATTCCAAGCTAATTCCAAGAAATCGCATAAGGAAGCTGCAAAAGGGATTGTGAAATACCTTAAAAGAACTGAGTCCTTAGTTATATGGTACCCCAAAACTGACGAACTGACTCTCAATGCTTATTCAGATTCAAATTTTGGAGGTTGCATAATTGATCGGAAGAGCACAAGTGGAACTTGTCAGTTCCTAGGCCACAAACTGATTAGCTGGTTTAGCTAGAAACAACATTCTGTAGCTACATCCACCACTGAAGCTGAATATGTAGCAAGTTGTTGTGCTCAAGTTCTGTGGATCAAGCAAAAATTGCTGGATTATGAAGTTGAAACTGGATGCGTGCCAATCAATTGTGATAATATAAGTGGTATGTGTATCACCAAGAATCCAGTTCACCACTCAAGGACAAAGCACCTAGATATCCGACATCATTTCATCGGAGATCATGTAGAGAAGAAGGATATAGATGTGGAGTATATCAGAACAGAAGATCAGTTAGCAGATATCTTCACCAAGTCTCTACCAGAAACAAGATTCAAGGTGTTGTGCATCAAGCTTGGATTACTTAAGTTTGATGAAATCTCATTTCAAGTGGAGTAGGTGTGCATTAAAACTTAGTCCTAGCTCTCAGTTTTTAGTTTATAGTTCTACACTTAACCATATTTATCCATTAGTAGTATTGGCAAAGAAACTAAAAAATTAAAGTATGAAAACTAAGTTCCTAAGTTTTCAGTTTTAAGGTTGCGAACTTAAATTGAGTTCAAGCTCTCGGTTTGGAAACTGGAAAACCAAAATGCAAGACAATTTTCAGTTTTCAGTATGAAAGGCAGGATTATTTAAACTCAAATTCCTTACTTCTCTCACACGTCGCATTAAATGCAAGGTAGACGTGGACCATTCTTGGAGCGCCACGTGTTGATAGTCGTAGGCAGTTCAACATGCGGCTAATCTCATCCAATGATCTTGTTTTAGTCAAACCAATCCTAGTCGTTCAACCTAAATCTTCCAACTCTATAAATAGATGAATGATATCAACCGGTTACACTTTATGCTATTTTTTCCTTTTCTGCATATACTCGAACCCGCTCAAATCCAGAAAACCCTCAGTGCATTCAGTTTGTTCTCGACCAACATTCCTTTATTTAATCTCAATCATTCACATTAATCATGCCTAAGGGACATCCACCTCTGGTCGGACCGAGTCAAAGTCTGTTGAAGCCTACATTTCCATATGCGGAACATGTGAAATTTGCTAAGGACGGTGCTAAGAATCTAGCGTCTGAACAGAAGAGGACAACCCAAGTTCAGAAAGAGAAGATCCGTCTACTGGAGGAAGCCCTGAATGTGTGCCTAGACCCACATCTAGAAGAAAAACTGAGAAATAAAGAGTTGATCTTCTACCCAACCGTCTATCCAAAAATATTTCATCCTTATATGGTAGCCGAATTTTATGCCAATGCAGTAGAAGCTTCTGATAAGAGGTCTTTTGGTACCTCCATGGTCGGCGTATAAATTCGAGTTCACCCCAGACTGTTGAGCAAGATATTCCATTTGAGGAACGATGGTGTTCAATTTGCCAACTAAACAAGGAGGACCTACCTGTCGAAAGGAGATGGAAAGCTACTGGAGGGATTGGAAGAAAGAATCGGTCCAAAATCCATGGAAGGTGACCACAAAAACCTCTGAACTTGACAGTTTTTATAAGTTCTTTGGTGACATAGCCATCAGAATTCTATAATGTGAAGTGGGTTCCCAATCAAAGCTGAGCAAGAAGAAATACTCAGTTCTAATGGCAATTGATGATGAGGTTAAAGGAAATTGGGCTGAATTTATTTTCAAAAGATTGTTGGATAATGTGGGGAGGACTTCCACTCTTGCTGAGAAGGGCACTTTTGCCACAGGAGTCAGCTTCGGGCTGAAGGTCAATTTTCTGATCGAGAAATTGGTGAAAAATATGGATGAAGGAGAAAAGCTGTCGGCCACTGATTTTTTCCTTCCAAACAACAAAATTGAAGAGATTTTCAGCACTAATGCAGAAAGGACGAAAACTGAAAAAGAAGACAGCTTCGAGCAAGTTATCCAAGTCTTGCCCACTCTCACCAATCTTGGTGAAGTGACAAAAAAAGGAAGGGATGATCCTTTTCGAGGTTCTTCTATCTCTGTTGTTGTGAGGAAGCAAAGGTCTACTTCGAACAGTCCGAAGAAGAGAATTCTGAAAGAAGGGGAGAAGGAGTGCCCTGAATAGGGAAGTAAGAAAATCAGAATGGAGGAAGAGTGGAGAAAGCAAGCTGAGGCTGAATCTGAGAAAGCAAAGAGTGCTAAGAAGGTAAAAAGAAAGTGGTTGAACATTAGAAGAAGAAGAAGAAGAAGAAGAGAAAATGGGGCGATTATGATCCAACTAAACTCATTCCCCGAAAGAAACTAGAATTCAGGGAGCCCATGTCTGATGAAGCATTTGCCACACTCTACAGAGCAGCACATGGTTATGATCAGAGCTTGAAGGAACAAACTATTGAAATCTTGGTTGACCCAAAGCTTGCTACTGAATCTAGAGGGGCGACCTACCCTGAAAAACCGGCAAAGGAAGGTGAATCTGCAGAAATTGTAGAAGGGGCGACCAACCCTGCACAACTGGCGAAGGAGATCCTTGAATGAGTATTTGCCGAGCAAGAGAATGCTATCAAAGATGTTGTAGAAACCTGGGTGACCACCCCAGAAAAACTAGCGAGCAACAAAACTGGAACTGAGACCTCCTCGAGCTCAAAACTGGAAACTAAGAAAGGAGGAAAAATTGGAACTGAAAAAGGTGGTAAGGGAGGTAAAACTGACAAATCTGATGATCAACCTTACACTTCTTCTGATGTCCCAGAGTCTGATTCAGATCTAGATGACCTTGCTTTGGATCAAATATTCAACTTTTCTAAAGACAAGCAAGGAAGGTGATCAAAGGGAGAAAGACAGGCTATACAAGATAAGTGAGTTTGCCAATGACCAAATTCCTCTGAGCGGATTACCTCATCTAGAATATACAACAGAGAGGCTCAAGATTTGGTGTCCCTTGATAGGAGAGAAGGACGTTGGAGATTCCAAGTTGATCCTTTGGGCAGCTGAGATTTTCGAGGGTGGAGGAGAAGGTCACTAAGGAGTCTATGCTTTTATATCCAGACATCCTCGAGGACGAATCCATGCTAGCCATAGACTTAAAAGCTGAGTTCAAAGGGTGGAGGAGATTTGATCTGGTGAAGAACGAGCTGGATAAAGAAGATAGACCAATCATGCAAGCCAGGCTAGGGACCACTTTCTAGAGGTCTGAGGAGATATGGGCCAAAAAAAGGAGTGGCCAGACTGAGAACAGACAGATGATAGTGGAGGAGATGAGGCGAAGACTACTCAGTATCCGAGCATTCAGGCTGCAAACTCAATCTTCAAGATATACAAATCGCGTGCCTCCTGCTCACTTTATTTATGAGGCTGAAACTCCAGTTCCAGAGGCACAAATTCCAGAAACTCTAGTTTCACCCCCACCTACTCAAGTTGAAGAAGTGTAGGCTACAAAACTTAAAAAAGTCAGAAAGCTTGTCGAGCAACAAAGAAGATTGGAGGCTTACATGGAGAAAGCAAAACAAGAACTGACCACGACCGAGCTCGAAAAAGAAGAGATGGAGAAGGTTGTCCTTCTTTCTTATGAACTGACTATGCTTTCCACTACAGAGAGGACAATCGAGCTCATCCAAAAATTTCAAAGGCCAACAACTCAGCATCTTGGAGAAGTTGTCAAAGAAATCAAAATACATCGATTTGTGGAGAAATTCAAGCTTTATCTGGCAGAAGTTGAGGCCAAAAAAAAAGCTGATGAAGAAGCTGAGAGGCTCAGGAAAGAGCATTTTGATAGAGAAGAAGAGGCCAAAAGTGTTATCAATGGCTTGGTACTTTTTACCCCGACCACCACTGTATCTACTGAGATTGCACTAATTGTTGAAGTAAAACATTATGTCCAATCCCAGCTGGAAGCAATAAGGTAGGAAACACAAGAAGTGAAAGCCAAGCTGGAGGAGAAAGAAAATAAACATGCTGAAACTGTGGAAACTGTTTTTTCCATTAAGCAAACAGTTGCAACACTTTTTTATGTAGTGAAAAAGAGGGAAGAGGACAGGAAAAAGGAGAAGGAAGAAAGAAAAAAAGAAGAAAAACTCACAAAGGAGAAGGAGGAAGAAGAGAAGAAGAAGAGAGAAGTAGAGGAGACTGAAAGGAGAGAAAGGGAAGAATCAGAAGAGTAGAGGAGGGAAGCTCAGTTCAAAGCTCTGATGGAGTTGGCCCAAAAACTCTTTGATCTTAAACCATCTTCATAATCATAGTAACCTCCTCGTAAGCTTTTGAAATTTAAGTTTTTGAAACTTTTTGCTTTCCAGTTTTCAATTTTTGAGGTACTTGTAATATTCCACATTCAATGAAAAATTGAAAATTGGATTGAAGACAAACTCTCTTTATCTCTCTCTCGCTCATATGTTTTTAGATTTTAAGCTGGCTAAATTCACATGTTTCAGTGCAATCTCAGTAATCTAATTTGCTCTATTTTGATAATTATCGAGTAATATTTCTCTAATTTAGGGGCAAAATCAATAGAGTAGGTTATATAAGGAAATGGTGTTTCTGAGTAGTGTCATTGTAAACTCAGTTCATCGAGTGTCCTTTTTCCTGACTTTAGATAAGTGGTTTTGAGAACACCATAAAGGGGGAAATTGTTAGAAACTGAGGTTCAGTTTACCCTTTATTTGTTGTTATGGTGTATCAAAACTAGCTTTATGTTTTTAGTATGTTTCTACATGTAATCCTTGTATAGGATATATCGAGTTGTAATAGAAAAAAGAAACTGGAAGCTGAAGATCGAGCATACAAAAACTTAGTTTCTGAAAGAAGGAAATTGTTAGAAGCTAAAGCTCGAGATGCTGAAATCAAGTTTTAGAACTTAAAGTGAAGATGCGAAGAAACTTCAAAAGATGAAGTCAAGTTTCAAAACTTGAAACTTGAAATTGTCCAGAAAGTCAGTTTCTAGAAACTAACGTTTCACGGAAGGATTTCAGAAACTTAAAAGTTGAAATCAGAAGGATTTCAATTTTCAATTTTTGAACTTAAAGTGTAAGTAAAAAGCAAGGAGATAAAAGGAATCTGAGTGGAACTCGAAGTGTTATTCAAGATTCCATAAAGTGTCAAGCAACAAAGACGTACTAGGAATCTCAGTTTAAGTTTCTCGTACTAAAACTGACTCTGAAAAGACGCAGGTGAAAGCACACTGCAAAAGACAAAAAGCAGATTGCAGAGAAGAGCAGACTGCCATAGACAGAAGAATGGCGATGATTGGACGACATTCTCGTTGTGTCTAACGAGTGAGTTCTTGTCTCTAATAGACAAAATTCAAATTATCGACACATCTGCTTCTAAATAGCAGACAACCACTTCAGAGGAGAGCACTTGATTCTTTCGAAAGAACAAGCCGTTACTCTGCCAAACTTTAAGCTCTCAAGCATACTCTGAAATTCCCTGTCTGTCTATGTCACGAGGCTTAACTTTTTAGTTCAATCTTACTGAATATTCTTTGTCTGTGAACACGAGGCTTAGCTTTCCAAGCTTCAGCTTATCATTTGGTGTTTATTACTTTTCAAGTAATAAATACAACAACCAGTTTTCCATTCCGAAATTCTGATTTTGACGGGCTTTGCCTAAAACTGAAGTTCTAGGAAGAACAACAAACATCCAAGTTTTTCAGTTTGAAGGTTGCGAGTTGCGTCCTCACTTCAAATTGAAGAATGAAGCAGACGACCAAGTTTCTGGGCAAGTGACCTAATAGGCCGAAGAACATTGTCATCCATCAGGCTAGTATAGATCATGAGAAAGATTGTAATCTATTACTTAGTGGATTACCGGATTATGTTCCAAAGAGTGGACATTGGACTTCAGACTCCAAACCACTATAAATATCCTGTGTCAATTTACTGCTTTATTTAAGTTTCTGCAAGTTAAGTTTTAAAGTTTATTTGAAACCTTCTATACTTTCTAAGTATTGAAGTGTATACTTGAAACTGAAACTTAAAAATAAGTTTGAGCTAAATTAAGTTTTCGAAAACTTAAAACTGAAAACTGAGTTTCAGTTTTCAGAAGTGCAAACAATTTAATACTTCTGCAGCATACAAAACTACTTTGATATCGGAACCAACAAGAGCCACTTCGTTGCAACGCAATTTTTCCCTCTTAGGGGCTTTGTGAACCCTAAGCAGTTAGCAGCATGCCTGCAAAGAATTGAACGGAAATTACGAATGCGAGCACCGCACACTTTCACCAAACGAAAATGTATGTCAAAGCTTGGATCCCCGCGGAAAAAGTCTACAAAAAAATAAAAATAAAACAAGAGTGAAAAAGTTCAAAATTCACTTAGTATGCATGACAGAGGAAACTTACCATGGGCTTCGCTGAAAAATTAACTAATACAAAGCCATTCATTATAAAACTAAAAATAAAAAATCTTTCCTCTATCATTTAGGATTCATAGGACAACATGTGATCAACATTTCCTCTTTGGGCCACACTATAAAGTAATAATAACAACCATGAAAAGAGGGAACCAGTTGGTACAACTAAACCCACTCTTCAACCGAAGTTTCCACCAAACCAGCATCATAAAAATAGAAGGGTGTCCATCAGGTAGCACAAGCATTAGGCGGTAGTTGCATA
>JAPKLW010002251.1:20860-102052 GCA_026898455.1 Plectranthus barbatus
TACCTTTTGAAGATATGCATCCAAGGCCTCAACCCTACTACTATATAAACTCTTCAATAGCTCAGAATTATAAGCCCTTTTAGTTTTGAAACCCTTTCTTTTAGTTTTTATCTTCTTCCCCCTTTACAGTTTTTACATCTTTATTTTCTGTTTTCTTTAGAATTCCTCTTTACTTTTTGTTGAACCTTTACTTTTTAATGCAATCTTTATTTTTCCCTGCAATGTTTATCTTTGATATGTTAGGCTAGAACCCTAAACAGGTTCTAGGGTTTCTTCTTCTGTGATACATGTTTTGATTCGATAATTCAAACCCTTTTATTGGTTTAAACTCTTTGATTTTATTTCAAATCTATTTTCAATTGAAGGATCGAGAGATGAAGATTGGAATAGGTTTTAGTTATTAATTGAAGGACCGAGAGGTGAAAATTGATAATAGGAAGTGAGAGTTTAATACATTTGATTACCTGTCCGACCAAGAAGATTTCAATTGTAGGAAAATCTAGATCTTTATGAAATTGATTAATTGGTGTATTTTGAGACCGAGAGGAGATAGATCAATAATTAGTAATTTAGGTTTTAATTGCCCGACCAAGGAATTAACTCCAAAATAAAAGGTTTTCCACCAAAATTATCTTTTATGGGTTTGAATATTTGTTTCTTGCATGTTGATCAGATTGGTAGATTTTCCTGGAATCTGTGCTTTCTAATATTTGAATTCCATCCTTTTTATTTCCTTGTTTTGAAAAACCCAAAACCTTTTGAATTGATTTACTCAAACAAAAGATCTGAAAACCATATCCAGTACATGATTTTCCCTCGTTGCACTATCCTTGTGGGATCGACCAACCCTTGGGTTGTTTATAAATTTATATGCCCTTTGCTATAATTTGTATGCAGATTTAGCATCGATCAGCCACTCATGCTCCTCTGCATACTATAATTTTTGGTCGATCAGTCACTCCATAAATTTCAGCAAGTATTGTTGTGTTTATTCTTGTAGCAGTCGTAGGCCCGTAGAGACTTCTTGTTTATTCTTGTAGCAGCATGTTTATTATTGTGTTTACTCCCTTTCATTTACTGTAACAAAAAGTTTATTCTTGTTTATTCATGTATCAGCAAGTTTATTCTTGTTTATTCTGAATAAATTATTCATGTATGATGTATTAGCAAGTTTATTACGGTGTTTATTCCCCTTCATTTACTGTGAGGAATTTGAGAGTTTGTAGTTTTTTTAATAATATTTTGGTAAAAACCGAAAAACCGAATTAAAAACCGAAAACCGAACAGGAATTTCGGTTCGGTTATTTTTCCTGTTCGGTTCAGTTCGGTTACAAGAAAAAAATTTTGGTTTTTCGGTTCGATTTTTTTTTCAGGTAAAAACCGAATGCTCACCCCTAGTTGTGAGAGGCGAGATTGAGAGTGAGAAATCTAGAACTTGCATTCATTCTCTATCTATTAGCATGAGCTTTTGACTAGAAAATGATATTAGGCCATCGATTCCTAGTCCTACCTTACACATCGAGAATTTAAGGTGTTCTATTTGATCATTGTTTGCCTTTCATATCTTTGATCCCCGTGATTGAGCTTTAATGAAGATTTTCTTTGATATAATTAGGAATAAGTTTGAGGAATGTGAGTATGAGGGTTAATACGGTGTTGTGAGATTGGGATGAGAATTGTTTGGTATGATGGTTGAATTAAATTCCATTTGATGAGGCAAGGAAAGAAAGGAAATGAAAAGGAAAGGTGCAAATCTTGAAAAAAATGAGCACCTACAAAAAAATTGTTGTGAAAAGAAAAAAAAAAGAAGAAAAAAAAGAGAAAAGAAAAGAAAAGAAAAGGAGAAAAAAGAGAGAAAATGAGAAAATGAAAAGAAAGAATTGTGAATCGAATAAGCCTCGGGATTAGTGGTTTGAAGTTAATAATTGGAGGTTTTGGGAATTTGAGGAGTTTAGTTACTTTGGTCTGAAACCACCTACCCTTTTAGATAATCACGTTAACAAAGACCTTCTTGATTCTAGGATCTAGCTCATTGTAGTATAGTGGTGAGATAGGATTCAAGCCTATGGAAATCGAGCTTGATATCTCGTGCTTGTGTGAATGTCCCTAAACACGTGAGGGAGTGTATTTCATTTCTTTTATCCAATTTGTTGAGAGGATTGAGTCTCTAACATTAACCTTGTCAAAAATTTAGGTGGTAATCTCGTTTGGTTGCAGCAGGCTAAGATAGATATGATGAGCTATGAGGTATTGCACTAGGTAGAATGATTTCTTTGCTTTGTTTTGATTGAGGACAATCAAAGGTTCAAGCTTGGGGGATTATGATATGTGTGTAAAATGACCTATTATTTGATGTGTGTGCATGATTGTTTGTGTTTATTTTACATCCATATCATATGTTTTTCATTTGTTTTTGTCTCGTTTTCATGTTTTGTGGTGTTTGAGTTATGTAGGGATAGAATGGAGCATATTTCATCCAGTTTGGCCAATTTTTGGAGAAATACCGACCGAGGCGTGGTTTTAGTACTGGAAATACCGACCCAGATGAGCAGAGGAGCAACATGGATGATTTCAGAGCCAAATCCCAGTCCGGACAACTCTGGGTTCGGTCGAGATTTGCCTATGTCTGGCACATCTTGACCGAACCCCTGTCAAGCTCGACTGGGATCTGCCAGACAGAAGCGAATCCCGGTCGATCCTAGACATGTTATTTTGGCAGTTTTCAGGTTTAAATGGTCCCAGTCGAGCGGATTTCATCCGGGGTGATTAACTTAATATAAAAGGGGAGAAAACACAAATTGGAAGAACTTTTGGCGTAGAATTGACGGTTACTCACTCAAATTATACCTCCCATCCATTTTAAATATCAATTGAAGAGCTTCAAAGGCAAATCCAATCAAATTGATGAAGGAATTAAGATCTAGAGTGGAGATCAAGATCAAATCAAGTCAATTGGGAAAAATCTCTTGTGTACCTCTCTCATGTAATGGCTAAGTTTCGTATTTGCTTTCATTTGAGCCAATTAAGAGGTATGTGAGGCTAAATTCTCTTGGATGTTGGATTGAACAAAGTAGTGGATAGTTTTGGTTGATGAATTGATTGTTTACCTCTCTATATGATTAAGGCATGCTATATCTTATTTCGATTCAATTAATGTAGATAAGAGTCAGTTCTTTGATACTTGACACTGAGATTGCAGCCAATACATGGGTTAAAGTGTCGTGAATAGTGTGTTCTTATGTATGTCTCGATCCAATCCCTGTGCGGAGGATGCATATAGGTTGAGAATTCACGAGCCTTTGGGAGTGTAGTAGAATTTGACAACGTAACGGTTTAATAGTTTTAGTTCATCTACGATTAGTTCGCCGGTACAAAGGGGATTAATCATTTTCGTGTGCATTGACCATCATTAGAGATATTAAATTGTGTTTACAACATTCAATTAACCAAAATTGCTCACTACCTAGTTTTATTCGACATCCTACTTTCTTTATATTGTGAACTTTGATTTGTTCTTGTTTCTACAAACTGTGGAAGTGTTTGAGGTGCATTTTTTTAGAGTAAAAATCATGATGAATGCTAGTTTAGATTTATGTTTGGTAATTGTTGCTAGTAGTTAGTTTAATTTCATTGCTTAGTAAGAAGAAATACTCAACGATTGTTCTACCTAGATATAAGTCTTCACACAAGTATTTGGTATTCTAGTCGGCGAATCGAGCAAGAACCAAATTGATACATTTATTCGTGTATTTCATTATGAATTCAATTGGTCTTTTTAGTTGAGTTTTTGGTGTGATCATGTACCACGTGAGATAGGTAGATACAAGTTTGAGAAAGTGCTTTGTGATACTGCATCCAACATTAATCTGATGACCTTGTCTGTTTTAACAACGCTAGATATTGGACCTATCAGGCCAACGATCTTCACTCTACAGATGGCTCATCATGCAATTTCTCGCCCTCTAGGTAGTATGTAAGATGTTCTTATTCAAATTTATAGTTTAGTTTTTCTTGTTGATTTTGTGGTGCCAGATATGGATGAGAAGATTCCGCTTATTTGGGAGATCCTTCTTGCACATTGTTGGAGCATTGATGGGAATGATAAAAAGCAGAGATAACACTTCAAGCTCATTAAAAGAGTGTGATCATCGCCGCGAGATTTCCACATATAGTTCAGTTCTTATATCTGATTTACAAAATTTTCTCACTCTTCGAGTTAAATAAGTTTGGGTTATGCGGACATTAAATTAGACTTTTCTATCCAATATGTTCTTTTTATGATTTTTAGTCAAATTTATTAAAATTTTAGTTAATTCTGCATTGATTTGTGAGTTAAAATTTGAATTCTTCATTCGTAAAACTTGATTGTGATATTTATGATAGATCATTAGATAGTTTGAATTGATTGAGAATGTGACTAAGTAGCCAATTAAGGTAGAACGCCAAATGAAAAGTTGATTTTTGATACTTAACTTGCACGTTTGATTTTGTTGGATCTAACGTTTACAAAGGAAGAACAAAATTAATCAAGTGAGATTTGAGCCCGAACTATTATTATTATTATGCATTTTATATTTTAGTGATGTGAGCTTATCATGTTTTGTTTTAAGGGTTAAAATATATCCCCACCTATTGAGTATTAGGGAAATTTATTCCAATGCATTTCAATTATGGAATTTTATTCCACACTTTTTTCTGTAAGGTAAATTATGTCCTCCACCCTTAACACAGTTATAGAAATGTTGAATCAACCATTATATGCTTACGAGACATAATGATTTGTATTTTAAATTATTTAAAAATAAATAATTGCTTAGGTGACACTACAAATAAGAGCTTAAATTAAAATAGCATTTTATAATAAAAATAAATGAATAAAAAAAGAAAATTGTAAAGAAAAATAAAAAATTTGAATTCATTTTATTATTAAAAACAAATCTAAAATGGAACTAAAATGAATTGAAAAAGAAAAACAACAACAATGAGGCGGCAAAGAAGCCGGGAAGGGAGTGGTGGCGGGGCAAGGCCAATGCATCTGCTGCCGCCGTCCACTACAAGAAATGGGCGTCTCTGATGTGGCTGGAGAGTGTATTGACAGAGGACAATCTTTTTTCACCATGTCAGAATCTAAAAAAAAATGAAAAATTGTGTCGGAGTTTGTTGATTTGATTTAAGAGAATGATGAAATTTAGGGTACTTCCCAAACTTGTCGTTCTTCTTGAAGTACTGTCACTCGTTATTCTCAATTTGCCATTTCTATCATTTTTTTCTTTTTTAATTCATTTTTGTTTTGTTTTTAATCATAAAATGAATTCAAAATTTTAACTTTGTCGTTCAATTTTGTTTTTACATTTATTTATTTTTTATTTTTAATTGTGAAATGTTATTTTAATTTAACTTCTCATTTACAGTGCCACCTAAATTTTTTTTTAAATAATTTAAAACACAAATCATGGTGCTACGTAAGCAGATAGAAGTTGACTTAGTATTCTTTTTAACTTCGTTAAAAATGGAGGACATAATTACCTAACATAATAAAGTGTGGGATAAAATTCCTAAATTGAAATACATTGAGATAAACTTTCCTAATACTCAATAGTTAGGGATATATTTCAGGGTTAACCCTTGTTTCAATATCTTTAAAACTTGCTTTGATTTTGCTTCGAGGATGAATAGTGTGCACAACTTAAGAAAGTGATTTTAGGCCATCTTTATTAGCCAGTTTGTCCTAAACACTATCCTTTTCATATTAAAATCATCACTAGTAAGTCCATCTGTTAGGAATTAATGTTAGTTCCTCGTATGTTAGTTTTGGAGTGTCGAACCAACTTAAGATTTAGTCAATTCATACTGATTTGGTTAGAGTAATTTCACATTTGTAGTATGATGAGGAAATTATTTGACTAACAAACAAGCTCCAATCAAGAATAAAATATCGAATCCATGACTCACTTTGCCTGCTTATTGAATACTCACTACTACTCTGACTCAAAATATCCGAGTATGATCGAAAAGTTAATGGTTGATCTAGAGATTTCCAGGGACAAAATTAGGGGAAAGATTTCCAAAGACAAAACTAGGATTTAGGCAAGAACAAATAATGGACATGCAATGGAAATCCGAATCTCAACAAACCACATTTAATCCCAATGATGTTGATCGATCCACATGAATCTAGTCTACCCCCTTTACTACCGAAAAATGGACCCGTTGATCACCTATAATACTTAAACCTCAAGTAATCCTACCCAAGGTAATTCTCAATAGAACGTGGATTGTTGACCAACTAACCTGTTGGTCCCGAATCAGAGTTAGTTTCAATGTGCAGCGGAAGTATAAGAACAGTTATATATGTACTCTCAAATGTAAATCAGCAGTTCAGTTAGGTGGATGACAGTTCAGTTTTATCCAACAATTTTAAAAACCGTTTAGAATAGTCAACGGTTTTAACAAGGTGTCCAATTTATAGTTAACTTATATCAACAGTTATACGCTTCAACACTTTGGAGAAGTGTTGAAGGCTTCAAAGCACGATTGAAACTGTATGATGCTGAGAATAACTAAAACAGTAAATAAGACAGGATATTATAGTGGTTCAGATCCTTAAGTCCTACGTCCACTCTTCGGAAATTAATCCGGAAATCACTAAGGTTATGAAATGTACACTCCTTACGATCTACAGCCAAACACCTCGAAAACCATTGTTCGTAGAGAACTGGATTACTCGTCTAGGTAGATGTTCTTCACTTCTTCTTCAGTTCCTCAAAGCCCGGCAACTCCTCGAAGTCTCCTCGGAACTGGCGATCGTCGAAGATGGACTGAGGACATACCTCACTTTTCCTTCTTCGGTGGGTTGAATGGTTGAGTTCTTCCTAGAACATACAATGGTTGGCAGATGCCCGTAATAACTTTCTTCTCCTTAGAGAGTCAGACTGTTGTGTTCTTCCTTAGAAAGTAAGAACACCAAGAGTGTAGATCTAGTCTGAATGACTAAATCCTCGTGTGTGAACAGTCACACGGAAGATCTCGTAGGATTTGGAGAGCTCGAAGGCCTCGTGTTCGCGAAGTGAACCACGGATATCTTGAAGGATTAGAGAGGCTTTGAGCTATCAAACTGGCAGAGCAATGACGTAAATTCGTAAGTCTGAAGAACGTATACCAATGTCTGTTTGTATATGCGTTTGATTTTTGTTTGTATCTCTGTTATATCTCTTGTATCATTTCTTTGATGCTCCTGCTATTTATAGATGAATCTTCCAGAAATAGCCGGTAGAGACAAGATGGTCCATCTCCAATCAATGCTCGTTCTCCTCTGCTGTAGCAGACCTACTGTTATGCTTTTTCCACTTTTTCTACAAGGTGACATGACTTTGCAGAGACTGTTTTGTCTTTTGTGTCAGACTCCAACAACGTTGTACTGCAGTTAACTGAAAATACCTTTGATCCTCATCAGTTAAAGCTTCAATGCTTCTTCATGACTGCATGTATCCTTATTTTTCACGTGTTGTTTTTTTCGTGAATAATTTCGTGAAAACTGTGTCCTCAATTTTCATTTGCCTCGTCCTTGACAGTTAGAAACTGTCTGCACAATTTTTCTTTGCTCGTTACTCTTTGGCTGTTCTCGTTGTCTTGACGGCTTTCTGTCTAAAAAACTATTCCACAATTTTTGACAGTTTTCTTCTCCTAGTCTTATTACAACTCGATTTTCCTATACAAGTATTACATGAGGTAATAACTCTAAGGGCCTAGACTTTGGTATGTAGTTTTGACACATCAAAACATCAAATTAAAGGTGGGATTTAAACATTAACACCTAACAATTTGCCCCTTTTTGATGTTGTCAAAACCATACCTCTAAGTCTATCTATGTCGGCAAGAAGATGCAATTGATCTGAGGTTACAAGGTTTGTCAATCTAATACTACTCAGAACTGTGATTCTTCTATACTCAACCTACTCTAACTGATCTTCCCCTTGAATGGGAGAGATATTTCTCGATTAACATTAATCAGTTCAGAGCGATAAGAGAAAAGGATTGCTGATCACACTGGAATGTGTGAATTCAGCCAGTCAAGAAACAAGGTAAGAGACAATGAGTAGTTGTCTTCAAACCAACAGTTTTTCACTTTTCACTATATGTGTTCGATTACAAGTACATGAAAAGTTTTAAAACTGTGGTAATGAAAGAAGACACATAAAAGTAGTTCAGATATACATAACTACTCCTCTTGCTTGTCCTGATCCTTTTCTTGATTTGAGGGATCCGCATCCTTTGGCTTTTAAAAAGTTGCGGCAGAGGTGGATTGTCCAGCTTGCGCCTTAAGAGTTGCGGTCACTTCCATGAAGATTTTCAACTCTTGTTCTCTGTTAGCCTTTATTGCTTACAATTCCATTCTTATCTGCTCATCCCGCAATCTCTGCTCCTCTTCTCGCCTTCTCTGCTCCTCTTCTCGCCTCTCCATCATTTTCAACTGCAACTTCATGACTACATCTCTCATTTCTTCCCCCTTTTGACAAAATCAAAAATTGAGTGCATGGAGGATTGGAAATGTTGATTCAGTTCCTGTCTCACAACATCAATGGCTTGAGCAGGTGCAGCTACAGAGATGGGATCAGGGGACTGTGTGTCCGGAGAAATAGCAAGAGATTTTGAATTTTCCTCGGTGTGGCTCTGAGATGTTTTAGTGTACATCTCCAGCTGTTGGTTAGCAAAAGCGACAACTTCCTATTCTACTTTTCTTACTTTTTCAGTAGCGGTTTCTTCTGCCTTTTTGTTTATTTCAGCAGTTGCAGCAACCTCTTCTTCTTGTTTTCTTTTTAGCTCGACTGCTGCTGCTTCTTTGTCATCCTTCCTTTACTTTTCAGTAGCTTCCTCGGCCTCTAGCCTCTTCTTTTCATCCTCTGCTCTTAGCCTTTTTCGTTCGGCTTCTTCATCCAGTTTCTTCATGTGTGCCTCTTCTTCTATTGCTAGAAGGGATTTTCTTTCAGAGTATGTATGTACATGTCGGCAACGATGTATGAACTGGATTTGCAGAAAGCATTTGGTCAATGCTCGCACACACAGAATCTCCAGTGCTCGAGCAGCAGTGATAGTAAGGGTTATGGTTTGAGAAAGTCGGATGGCTTGAGATAGAGCAGCCTCATCTTCTTTCCTGAGCCTCTCTTCTTCTTCTTCTCTCCGTAGTGTCTTCATCTCTTTTGCTCTTTCATCTTCAAGATCTAAAAGATCCATTTGGATCTCATCTATCTTTGTATTTAGCCCGATTTGTAGAGCTTGTATCCTCACAAGAGTAGTACGATTTTCATCAATTCTGCAAAGAATAAACTTGAGATATGTTTTGTCTACTACTTGTGCTGCAGTTTCTGAGAGACGCAATTTCTTAGCAATGGTTTCTTGCAGTGACTGTCGCTTGACTGTTCGTTTAACTGGCGCAGCAGCAGTTTTCTGAAGTGGCTCTTTTTGCATGACAACAGTTTGCTGAAGAGGTAGATCTTGAGTAACAACAACTCTTATCTGCAGATCCTGGTTGACAGTTTTCTTGGTTGGCAGTTATGAAACTGTTCCCTCTGTTTCTAATATCGTCTGGGTAATCTGCATGTCTGTTTCAAGCGTGTGCTGGTGACCCTTGTTAGTTGAGCTTCCAGAAGATGTTGAAGGAGTGAAAGGTTGTCGTGGAGGGGAATCCCTTGTTGAGTGAGTTGGGCTTGCAAGATCCACAATAGGCACTGTCCTATCCTCTGGATTTCCTTCAAGAGCTTCAGTCTTCTTGCTCTTCTTATTTTTTTTCCTTTCTTCCTCCAAGATACTTGTAAGTACCAACCTCCTTCTCTTTTTCTTCTTCATCTTTCTCGAAGCAGCTTCTTCCTGTATTTGTTTCCCTTTAGCAGGCGGTGATCCAGGCTCATCAACAACACCAACATCCGGATCAACACTATCCTCCTGTTGATTTCCATCGCTATCTTCTCTATCATCACCTCCATCATTATCATCTCCAACATTATCTCCATCATCATCTTTACGATAAATATTATCATTTGGAGGTAGGAAATCAGTTGAGACCAGGTATTCCCCTACTTCCCTAAACCTATCAGTTGCTCTATTAGATAATTGATTTTTAGCCCGAAACCAACACCGGACTTGAATTTGTTGGTCTTCCAGATGGTCTCATTCTTTCTCGCATGCTCAAGAATACAACCAAAAATAAACTCAGCCCAGTTCCCACCTGGACCATCATCCAACACCATCATAACAGCGTACTTGGGTTGACTTAGTTCCGAGAAGGATCTTGCACCACAGTAGATCATTCTAAGTTCTATCTCACTTAGAGTCTTGTAAAACGGCTTCAACTCAGAAACCTCTGTCGCTTGCCTGAATTTGTCTTTGTGCTCTGGCTTTTTCCAGACATTCCAATGCCTCTGCCTTGCCCCATCATCATTCTTTAGGTAACTGGTGATGTGTTCACCAGTGTTGGATAGATGGAAGAAATTTGCAATAGTTCAGCATTGATAAGCATCGGAACCTTGTAGACCCTTGTTCTGAAGAATTTTCCATCCTCGTCAACAATTGCATTCTCGTAAAATTCAGCGATGCAGTGAGGCTTGAACTTGTGAGGGTGTAAACCCAGAAACTGTATCAACTTCTCTTTGTGCAGTTTCTTATAAAATTCCTCATCGGAACATAGATAATCGATTTCCTTAAGATTTAAGATCTTCTCCTTAAAAACATGACTTACTCGGATATCCATGTTGGAGAGATCCACGGCGTCAACTTCATCTTTTGATTTGTGCTTTAGTTATTTGTAAGGGATTTCCTTGTTTGTAGCACTCTGAATTTCCTGATGCACTCGGACCTTTGTCGGATGAGATTTTCTTCTTGCCCATGATATCACGAATAATGTGGGTGGTAAAAATTCAAGATTGAGGGCTCTCCAAATTTTGAGAAAAGAAAGTTGCAGAGTTTGAATGAGGATGATGAGTGATCGCAAAGAGTTTAATCGAGGTTTTGACCCTGTAAGATCCACGACTGAGATGATCTTCCACTTTTTAGTGATCTCTGGCTGGGATGAAGGCTGACGTAGGGACGTCTTTTCCCATTTTTTTGTGGCGTGCATTTAGCGCGTGAGCGTGACGACGTGTCTCTGCCTAATACGCCATGACACTGCTCTTCATTAATTGTTCCTTCCAGCCGACTGCTTCTCAAAATCTCAGATCCCGCTCTTGAAAAATGAGACAGTTTTCCTTCTGAACCATTCTTAGAAAACTGTTGGGATAGTTTTGCAACTGTCAAAAAAGAAAAACTGATGATTCCTCAAAACTGCTAGGACAATTTTGGCACAGCTTGGTTTGACACACCCTTATGCAGCCTTTCACTGATCTCTGTACTCTTCAGTCTTCAGTCCGCTCGTCTACGCGTCCAAGACCGATTGATTCAGGCTATTTTCAAGCATTCAATATTGACATCTCTAATCTTGAACCTATTTGTGGAGCGTCGTGTCGGCATTTATGAATCGTTTAGAATGTCGCACAAAATTGTCCATAAATAACCTTCTCCGAGACATTGATAATCACACAAAACATCATCTCACAGATCACTTGAGAATTAATTAAAATTAACTTAACAATTAATATGACTTCTGCGGATGATATCTCCATCGATCGGAACAAAATCTTCCATAGGTTTGGGTTGGAGGTTCAAAATTGGACTAATCCTCGATTGTTTGATGCAGTGATGGGGGCTTTGGAAGCAAATGGCCTTGAAAAGTTTGTGTCCCGAAGGCCTTTCAAATTCCAAGAAGATACGCTGAAGGTGTTAGCCCATACCAGCTATATTTCGGAGGAAATGAAATTTTCAGCTACATCAACGGCCGACAGATCTGCTGGTCTCCGGAGTCCTTTTTCATCTACTTTGGACTCCCACGAGGTTTCACATCAGTCATGGACTGCTTCAACCATGAAATGGCGCCGGAATGGTCTGCTTGGCACAGATGGAGAGGTGCTGATGTCGATTTCAACCCGACGGTCTCATCATATTGGTTGATGCCTCAATATCGCTTAACTTTTGACATCATCAATCATATGATTGTTGGCAACCCTTTGATGGACAGGAACTTCTCTCCGCCAATTTGGAAGGCAATGATGGCATTTGTTGAGGAAGAGGAGGTCGACTGGGCTACCTATGTCTTCAACCAGGTACGGGATGCTTTAGAGCATCTGCCTGACATCCAGGTTCCTTATGGGATGCAGCTAAGCTGGCTTCTGGAGTAGGAAATTCCATCCCTAGTGCAAGGCCGAACCAACATCGTGGACTCTGACTTCTATCCTTCAAGGCCTCGTCCCTCTAGCTGATTAGAATTTGAACATTTTTCTAGGAACTTTTTTTTGATTTAATGTACTCTCTTTTTGAATGAAAACAAGTTGCTTCTTCTTTCCAATCCTGAATCACAGTTCTTGATAATGCAGCTTTCTTAATTGTACACGTCATACAATTGGACATGGCTCAGTTTTGTGAACTTCCAGTTTCTGAACTCCTTTCTTAGGAGTAATTATGAGATCTGGAAGATCATAACCATACATATACGGTTTGACTCATCACTGAGTCTACACTCATAGCCTTCTGTCTTCTATGCCTTCATGTTGATTCAGGAGTGGTGCGATGCAGTAGTTGGGATTTAATTCTGACTCATCGGCTTTTGGCTTTAAGCTGCAAGGAGTCGCCTCCTTCATTAAATTAATTTGCCACCTTATCGATCACCGCGCAGAAATCTCCTTTCAATACCTTTCTCTCAAAGCAATATATGTCACCTCATTTCAAAACTTGCTTCTTCGTTCCATGCATTATCTTTGAAGAAAAATGAATTCTTCACCTAGCATTGTGAACGAAATTGCGAGGATCTTTATCCAAAGGAACAAAATTCTTGATTTAGGTGGGTTCAATCAACAAAACTGGAGAACTTCTGTCGTCTTTGACGAGGTGATGGGAAAACTGTAGGCCAATGGGCTTGAATCCTTTGTGATCAAGGAGCCCCATTCCTTCCACAAGGATTTATTGAAGGTGCTTGCCTAGAATTCCACTATCACAGAGAAGGAGATCTACTTCAATCTTCATGAGGAGGAGTTCTTTCTATCTGCTGACTATCTCGCTGTCGAATTCGGCCTTAGGCGCAACGGTATCCCGGTCAAGGACTAGCTCAAGGATGACACAACGCCCGAGTGGTCGGCGTAGCAGTGGTGGAGAGTAGCTGAGATCGGGTTCTATCCAACTGTGACTAGCCAGTTCCTCAAGCCATGCTATAGAGAGACTTTCGACATTATTAACCAGATGGTGGTTTGAAACACCCTTCTGGATACACACTTCTCACTGCTAGTCTGGAAAGCAATGATGGCATTTGAGGACCAGGCTGAAGCAAGTTGGGCAGCTTTCATCTTTGACCACCTGATGATGGCCTTTCAGAATTTGCTTGAGGTCACCGTTCCATACGGCATGCAGTTGAGTTGGGTCATTGAGAAGAGGGTCCCCCTCTTTACTGAAGTTAGACCGAACCTAGTTGCCATCGACTACTACCCATCAAGATGTATATCCACCTATCTATAGATGTAGACTCTGTTTATTTTGCTTGGGTATTGTATCATCCTCTTACTTAATGAATGAAATAGTAATTTTCCCTTTGACTTAAATCATTAAGCAAACTGTTCTACAAATAATGTAACTGACTTAACTAATACGCCAAACAGTTATGCATCAAATCAGTTTTAATCTTTTTCCTTTGATATTTCATCAAACTCTAGAAGTCCTAATTTGATGCATAGCTCTTTGAATCGAGCTTCAGGTAGCAGTTTGGTAAATATATCCGCTAACTGGTCCTCCATCCTTATATATTCCACCGAAACATCTTTTTTCTCAACATGATCTCGGATGAAGTGATGACATATATCAATGTGCTTTGTTCTAGAGTGTAGAACTGGATTCTTTGCAACGCAAACCGCACTGTTGCTATCTCAATAAATTGGTACACGTCCAGTTTCTATTCCATAATCCTTACGCTGTTGTTTATCTAAAGAACTTGAGCACAACAACTGACGGTTACTACATATTCGGCCTCCGTTGTAGAAGTAGCCACTGAGTGTTGTTTCTTGCTAAACCAACTAATTAGTTTGTGGCCTAAGAACTGACACATCCCACTTGTGCTCTTCCGATCAATTTGACAGCCTCCAAAATCTGAATCCGAGAATCCATTCAACATGATTCCATCAGACTTGGGATACCAAATGCCCAAAGACTCCGTCTTCTTTAGATATCTTACAATTCTCTTTGTTGCCTCCATGTGGGATTTCTTGGGATTCACCTGAAATCTCGCGCAGACTCCCACAACATAAGAGATATCTGGTCGGCTAGCTATTAGATATAACAGGGATCAAATGATTCCTCAATAGGCAGTTGGATCAACTGGCTCGCCTTTTTCATCGAGCGTGATCTGAGAACTGGTGCTCATAGGAATCCTTAGAGATTTTTGTCTTCTCCGGACAAAATTTGTTGATAAGATCCTTTGTATACTTCTTCTGACTAATGAAGATCCCTTCAGCCGACTGCTCAACTTGCAATCCAAGGAAGTATGTCATTCTGCCCATCATACTCATCTGAAATTTGTTCTGCATTAACTAGGCAAACTTCTCACACAGGCTGGATTTCTTGCTTCCAAAAATAATATCATCTACATAAATCTGGACTAGCAGGATGTCCTCTCCATCTCGAATTGTGAACAGCGACTTGTCGATCTTGCCTTTCTCGATAGCATTCTTGAGCAGAAACTGGGATAGAGTTTCATACCATGCTCTAGGGTGCCTGCTTTAATCCATACAGGGCTTTTCTTAGCTTGTAGACTTAGTTTCCTTGCTCGAAACCTGGGGGCTGTTCAACATAGACCTCTTCCTTCAATTGTCCATTAAGGAAAGCACTCTTCACATCCATTTCTAAAACTGTGAAGTCATGATATGCCACATATGCCAAAAATAAGCGAATGGCTTCCAGTCTTGCAACTGGCGCGAAGGTCTCGTCAAAATCAACTCCTTCACATTGGGCATATCCCTTGGTAACCAATCTTGCTTTATTCCTTATGATGGTGCCAGTTTCATCTCTCTTGTTCTTGAATACCCACTTAGTGCCTATCACCGATTGGTTGGTTGGTTGATCTATGAGATACCATACGTTGTTGCGAGCAAACTCTCCCAATTCCTCTTGCATTGCATTAATCCAATTAGCAGATTGAAGTGCTTCTCCGATCTTCACTGGCTCGATCTGAGATATGAAGCAAGTTAACAAGGCACTTCCTTGTCTCGTCAGAACTGGATTCTCAATATCATCCAGAATTGCATCTATGGGATGATCTTTCAACCAGCTATGCTTCTTTACAGTTTTGGGGGCTTCTGGAAGAGTTTTTGGAACTTCAGGTAGTACTTTTGGAGGTTTTTCATTTGATGGTTCATCTCCAGGGATTTGGACTGACTCCTGTTCAGAACCTGTGTTGTCAGCAGCGACTGCTTCCTCATTATCCTTGGGAATGGCTTCTGCGGCTACACGTTCCTCTATTCTATAGGCATTTCATGGTTTATAGGGGGCTTCTCTTCCATTTGAGTATCTTCATGTAAGGATTTTAAGGCCTCAACAATGACATTGGCATCATCGGCCCTCTCGACTGTTTAGGATCCAATAGAGGTAACTGTTGTCTCAGAAACACTCATAGATCTAGCCAGAGGAACTGTTTGATTTTGATCAAGATAAATTTTGTGTTCCTTACTGACATCCTTGATCTTATGATTTCCAAGACCCAGTTCTTGAAGTGTCCTGCGCACTCAAATATCTTCATAAAAAACAACATGACATGTTATTTCCACAACCTGGGTAGTCTTGTTGAATACCCTATATCCCTTGTGTGAAGGGTGTCCATAACCTAGGAACACACCTTCATCAGCCTTAGGACTAAAGGAATTCAATTTTGACTTCCCATTATTGTGAATATAACATGGTGAACCGAAAGCACGAAGATGAGCTACGGAAGGCTTATGACCACTATAAATTTCACAAGGAGTCTTGTGCAACCGCGTGTTAAGAGCACTTCGATTTTGAGTGCTACAGACTATTATCAAGGCTTCTCCCCATAATCTCTTTTCTAAATCAGTCTCGGCCAGCATGGTCCTTACAGTTTCTTTGAGTGTTCTGTTTCTTCTCTCTGCAAGACCATTTTGTTGAGGAGTTCCTCGAGTAGACTTCTCGTGTCCAATCCCAATTTCAGTGAAGAAATCCATGAGGGGTCCATTGCAAAATTTTGTTCCATTGTCGGACCTTATCCTCTTAACTATTACTCCTTTATCATTTTGAACTCGTGAAATTAGTTCTGGCAGCTGAATCTTGACTTCGTCCTTCGAGTTGAGCAACTTCACCCACATGTATCTAGAGTAGTCATCAACAACTACTAATGTGTACCTCTTTCCTCCAGGCGTGGGTGGGGTGATTGGACCAAACAAATCCATATGAAGCAGCTCCAAGATCCAGTCCGTGCTTGCTGTAATTGGCTTACTCTTGAATGAGGCTTTTGTCTATTTTCCGAACTGGCAAGCTTTACACACCCCTTCTTTCTAAAACTTCTTCTGAGGTAGACCTTCAACCAGGTTTTGCTTCGTTAGGTGCCTGATTGAGCTGAAATTCAGGTGGTTCAATCGTTTGTGCCACAGCCAGTTCATAACATCTGCTGAACTATGAGCTAGGAGAATGTTCCTTCTCTTACACTTAGCCAATCTACCACATAAAGACCTCCTTTTCTGATCCCTCTGATCTTGGTCTTGTTGGTTTCCTTATCTAAAATGTTGCAACCCAATTCATCAAAGGTGACAGAGTAGCCATTCTCACTCAATTGGCTAATACTCAACAGGTTGTGCTTCAGATTGCTGACTAAGGACACATTCTTTATTATGATTCATTTCGTTCTACGCGTCCTCTCCCAATCACACGACCTTTGGATTTGTTGCCAAAATTGACTTCTGGTCCTCTGAATGTCTCGAGATTCGTGAGCAATTCCATTTCTCCGGTCATATGTGCTGAACACTCGCTATCGAGTATCCATGCTCTTCTTTTATTTCCAGACTGGGATCTCTGTTCCTGCAAAACAAATATTATGCTTTAGGTCCCCGCATCCTTTTGGGTCCTGCAAGATCAGTTTTCTGGATCCATCCTTTTGGTATCCAGACTAGTTTCACTTTTACCGTTTATGAAACTGAATCACTCTTTAATGATTAATTAACCTTTCTCCTAAAATAATGTGTGCTATTTGAATGCTTGTTAGGAAAATTTGTGGTGTGCGAACTCTTTCTGAAACTGTTGTGCCTGAATGAGTCTCGAGAACCTGTTCTCGGGTGATTTTTTGTCCTAGTCTTTGACAGATAGAACTATTTTGACTCAGGCCTCGAATAGGTGTTCCTCCTATTCGGAAAACTGTTATAACAAACCTGGGTTTTGTTATAACTTCCTGGATTTCTATCCAGTTGTCAAACTGACTTCCTCACAACATACATGGGTTGCTTAGTCGTTCTGATTGGTGGAACTGACGCCCTTGCATATTGATCATTACGCTTTGCCAGTTTCCGAGGGTGGTCCAGTTTCCTTTCGATAGTTTGTCTATCCAGTTTTCCAACTGTGTTGAATTTTTGTCGAGGTACAAGTTTGGGGTCAGTTTTTGACCAGTATTTGGCCTTGACATATTGCTTGACTGGCTCTCTGGACTTGACATTTCCTTTAACCAACACATGACCTGGACAAAGTTTAGCTTTGACAAGGCCTAAGAATGTTTTCTTAGTCCTAGAAGTGGATGCATGTTTGCTCAAAACTTTTTTCATTTTGATGCTCCAAAAACCCAATTCCAAATTTATCAGATGATTTTTTTTTAGCATTAAAAATTTCTTCTAATTTTCTTGAGCTCTTTTTGAAAGTGCATTCGCATTTAAAAATCTCAGTTTTCTTCAAGGAATCACACTCCTTTGAAATATTTTCAAAGTCTTAGAGCAGTTTTGAGTCTTCTTCCTAAAGTTTTTCGGAATCCTCACTGATTGACCTCTTTCTTTCGACTTCATCGGTCAAAACTGAAATCTCTAATTTCAGCGAGGCATTTTCTCTAACTAAAACATATTTTATTTCATGAAATTTTGCAACTTCTGTAATGATGTTTTCAAGAGAAATGTCCTCTGAATCGGAGCAATACAATTCAGGGCTCTCATTCATGTATGTATTTGCTAAAGACAAGGGTAGATGAGTAGTTACCACAATTTCTTGATTTGAGGCGTTATCTTCCTCATCGGTAACATCTCCATCCATTGCTGCCAAGAAGGCTAGAAGTACCTCCTCACCATCTTCATCTTCTGAAGTGTATTAACTATCATCATGATCTGGGATAAATGGCACTTCGGTTCTGGACAGCATTGCCTTGACCATAACTCTAGATGCTCTTATCTCAAACACTTTCCTCAACCGGTGTCTCTCCTCAGCAGAGACTAGACGTTATTCATACTTCAGATGATTTGGAGAATTGCACTCATAGAATTTGCGCGGTTCTCTTTGAGTGAATCTTGGTTCAGTTTGCCGACTCCAGTTTCTTTGGCCTTGGCCTTCTCAAGAAGTATGGCCAGGTTCTTCATCTGTTCCTCTAGTTTGGCCACTGACTGGTCAGTTTCTTTCTTCAGACTTGAGGACGTGGAGGTCTCTTTTGCTGAAGATGACTTATAAGCAGTTTTGTCGAACTGCATTGGCTTCTTTTGGCATTTTTGGAAATCTCTCTTTACGAAGAATGCCACATCATCGTTTGCTGCTGGAGTCCTTGCAGCTTCATTCTTGTTCACCATCTGAATATCCCATTTGTGGGCTTGTAGTTCGGCGAACAACTCCTTGGTTGTCATCTTGGAAAGATCCATAGTCTTTAAACTGGTAGTCTTGACAAACCAGTCCTCCTTAGGCATTCTAGACAGAATTTTGGCATTCATGTCAGCCATAGTATCTTCTCTCCCAAGGGATTTTAGCTCACTGACTATCGCATTGAATCTTGCCTCCATCGATTTGATGGTTTCTCCAGGCAGCATCTGAAAGGATTCATATTTATCAATGCAGACCTGCTTCTTATTGCATTTCATTACTTTTGTTTCCTTTGTGAGCTAATTTATCCAGTCCCATAGCATTTTTGCGCTGCTGTTTTCAACAACTTCCTCCATCAGGGACTCTGGAAGAGATTGTATAAGCATCTCTTGAGCGATTGGGTCGAGCTGGGCACGCTTTTTGTCTTCAAGCGTCCATTCTTCCGGAGGTTTATCTACCATTTGGACACCACCTTGGCCATCTGGTGCTCCAACCGAAATACTGATCTTCAGATGTCCTTTCTTCAAAACTTCTACCATCTCTGGATGCTGAGCTCTCAGTTGGATGAGACATATCTTCTTCCATACTTTGAACTTCTCCGGTCCTTGGCGACTTAAACCAGGAAAGTCTGTAACGACCGACCTGCTCTGATACCACTTGTTGGTCCTGAATCAGAGTTAGTTTCAATATGTAGCGGAAGTATAAGAACAGTTATATGTGTACTCTCAAATGTAAATCAGTAGTTCAGTTAGGTGAATGGCAGTTCAGTTTTATCCAACAGTTTTAAAAACCGTTTAGAATAGTGAACAATTTTATCAAGGTGTCCAACTTAGAGTTAACTTTATATCAACAGTTATACGCTTCAACACTTTGGAGAAGTGTTGAAGGTTTCAAAGCACGATCGAAACTGTATGATGCTCAGAATAAGTAAAACAGTAAATAAGACAGGATATTATAGTGGTTCGGAGCCTTATGTCCTACATCCACTCGTCAGTTAAAGCTTTGTTCCTCGTCAGTTAAAGCTTCAATGCTTCTTCATGACTGCTTGTTTCCTTATTTTTCACGTGTTGTTTTCGTCGTGAGCAGTTTCATGAAAACCGTGTCCTCAGTTTTCATTTGCCTCGTCCTTGACAGTTAGAAATTGTCTGCACAGTTTTTCTTCGCTTGTTACTCTTTGGTAGTTCTTGTTGTCTGGACGGCTTCCTGTCTTAAAAACTGTTCCACAGTTTTTGACAGTTTTCTTCTCCTAGACTTATTACGACTCGATTATCCTATACAAGGATTTCATGAGGCAATAACTTTAAGGGCCTGGACTTTGGTATGCAGTTTTGACACATCAAAACATTAAATTAAAGGTGGGATTTAAACATTAACACCTAACATAACCTTCTTCTTCTCTTTCGAGTGAACTTTAGATAGTATTTATGATTTGTACACGAATATTAGGTTTGCTTATTGGCCATAATCTTCTAGACATTTAATCAAATATTTGGCCATTGACCTACAATGCTTGAGTGTGAAAATGCTTAAAATCATAAAAACATCATTAAGAGGTAAGAAGAGTATTCCTGAATACAATTTATCCATCACAATGTTCAAAACCTAAATTATATAGAAGTTTAGTTACACATACCTTGTTTGTAAATAAATTGAATTACAAAGTATTGAATATCCATTACAAACTTGCAAATTGATTATTGATTTCCCCCAATTGATAATTCCCCTAGCTTGATCTTCACTCCACCTCCTTAATTGAGTAGATTTATCTTCAATTTCCTCCAATTGGGTGAAAAAAAGAGTTGAGAGAGTTGTGGAGATGAATAACCACCTAAAAATTGGCCAAAAGTCTCTTCCAAATCGAGTTTCTTCCATTTATATTATGTCTACCTTGACCAGATTTTGCCCGAAATGAGCCTCTGCTTCATTTTCTCTTTCCTTGGATGATTTCGGCTGAAGTCCCTCTAATTTTGGCCGAAATTCGGCTCTGCTTGGACTTGAAAACTCCCTAGGTGATGATTTTGGCCGAATTGAAGATATTTCGACCGGAATTTGGCTCTAAAACACAATTTTGCCTCAAACCTTCTGATTTTGGCCGAAACCTCCTTGATTTCGGCCAAAAGTGACCTTTGTTTCTCTTTTTGGATTTTAAGTCCTCATTCGAGGCAAAATTCAAGTCTCTAACATCCTCATTCGGATAAAAATGCTTTAAAACTCGACAAAACTTAACATTGTCCACTTCTTTTCCATCCTACAAGACTTAAAACACAAATATACCAAAAGTAAAACCAATTTTAACAAAAACCTATGATATGTGGGTGAAATGCCAATGAATTGACCTAAAAATGCATCATTCAAGCACATAAAATGCATACATTTCACACACATATCATAATCCACCAAACTTGAATCTTTGATTGTCTTCAATCAAAACAAAATTAGGCTCTCACTGCACCTAGTGCAATGCCTCATAGCTCATCATATCGATATTGGCATGTATTAATCAGTCGAGATTATCACCTTCATTTGTACAAGTGTTAATAAAAAAGTCTAGAACCTCTCAACAAGTGAGATTAAATAAGGAAACACATCCTCTTTTGTGTTTAGGGACAAACCACTCATTCACAAGTTATCGAGTTCCACTTCTATAGGCTTGCATCCTATCTCACCACTATACCACAACGAGCTAGGTTCTAGAATCAAGAAGGTCTTATTCTCGATTATTACGTGGTTAACTACAAGGTCGATTATTTTGGGCTAGAATGGCTATCCTCCTTCAAACACCCTTAACCCCCATAATTGATCCTCAATCAACCAATCCCAAAGTCTTTTCTCATTTCCTTTCTTTCTTTTCTATTTCTCCATGCATTTTGCCTGTTTTCTTCTCAAGCACACAAAATTTTTTTATATGCCAATTCTTTTGTAGGTGCTCATTTTTCCTCTTTTGATTTGCACCTTCTTTCATCTTTCCAACTCATGATTTTCTCATTTTTCTTTTCTTTTTCTTTCTCATGCCTTTCATTTGGAATACACATATGAACACATTCCCACCCCAATCCCACGACATCCATATTCACCCTTCATTCTCTCATCCCCCAAACTTATTCCTAAGCATATGTCAAACGAAATATCCAACATATGTTCAATCACGGGGAACAATAGGACGAAAGGCAAATAACAAATATTATGAACACTTTATAATACCATATGCAATATAGGATCTAGGAAATGATAGCCTAATATCATCTTCTAGTCAAAAGCTCATTCTCAAATAGTTAGAGAACGAATACAAGTTGTAGAGGTTTGAATCTTGATTAAATCTCAGGTCAAAGTTGGTGGAGTATACAACACACACACAAGCACACATACTAAACAAAACTAATCTAACAATGAAATGCATCTCTATGTCGTGCAATTAACATTAGAAAGAGTTACCCATCAACTTCGACTCAATCAAACCGCACTATCGGCCTTATTTGTTCCCGCAACACTTCACAACACACAAAACTAGATTTGAGAATTAGATGAAGAAAGGTGCTCTACACTCTCGGTAGTCCTCTGTATTTTGCCCAACATCTGCGTTTTCCAATCATCATTAGGTGGTGGAGCCATTGAACTTGATCTGCCTGCTATTCTCGATCCATGAGCCACATCTTGATTCTCCTCCACATGTCTAAGTAAAGAAATGCCACCATGACCATCCAACACATACAACCGCCCCACATGATCCTCAGAATCCAACAACCAATTCGACTAATCCTTGACATCTGATACGAAAATGTAATTCTCAGAAGGTAGATATATAACTCGGTTATCAAACCTGTAAAAATAACTCCCATTGTGTCCTGACACCACAAACTTCCCAGCCACCAATGAATATTTATCAAGTAATACCCCCGGGACACTAGGATTAGATAATGGAATTTCAAAATGCTAGAAAATAGGTGTCAATAATGAAGGGATTCGTGAACTGAATTATGAAATCCGTTTGCCAAGATCGTTAATTGGAATATCAAAATAAATTGCTATGCCTATGATTATTCCTAGCATGCTCCTATTGATTATGCATAAGGGGGTTTATGCAGAATACCTGGATTGTAGAAACCTGAAGAACGAGTGCGCAGAGATTTGATCTTGATCTCTTTTCCCGCGCACAAAGATTAATTCCTAACAGATAAAAGGAATTAAATCTATGAAAATTAATGAATAATTTTTGAAAACAAGAAGGAGAGAGAAGAATGAAGACGATCCTCCTGATCTGATCTTCTGATCTGTATCCCAATTCAATCCGAATATCTGGTGAAGATTCCCCTCGGGTTCCTTGCCCGGTTGAGAAGCAGAATTTCCTCCTCATTTCTCAGATCTAGTCGATCACCACAGCTCCCAAAATATGGTTTGCTGTGTGCAACTTATGATCTTGTGGTGTGTTGTGATCTGAGAAATTGAGGCCTATTTATAGGAAAATACTGGACTTCTATTGGGCCTGAGTTTTCATGGGCCATACCAGGGACCAGAATGCAAATAGCAAATAAGGCCTATCAATTAATTAATTCCCATATTCAACCCATAATATAATTAATTAATTAATATTGATTCATTCCACCAGAGAATCAATATTGTCCTACCTATTTGCTACCACGTTTAGAGGTACCGGTTGCATGGGCTCGGTTTATCCCCACATTTAAGGTTATAGACATTCATTAATTAATTTAAGCTCTGACAAGCTATTTAATTAATTAACATCTTATATTCCTGAGTCAATCCGCTCAAACCTTTTCACTTATGCTTGAACTTAATCAGCGTGCAGGACTTTAGCATAACGAACCTTTTGAGCTGCTCAGGGAATGTCACCATCCTATATTGGATGTGGTTACCTAGTTCCAGTACCAGAAAGTCATACACAGAATGCTATCACCTAAGATACAGATATACAGGCTCAACAAGAGCCTTTCACTGCAACTCAAAGTGATACACAATCTACATATACTTATGTACCCTCATATAGGCTTAGGATCTCATCAAGCCATAGAGATATAGACTCTTTTAATGTCAGATAAAAGAATTGATCTCAGCTTAGGTCCTTATCAATGTGTGCCCCACACGAGCATACCAAGCCATCCAAGATAAGATGCTTATTACCGCGTAAGCTGCAGCCTACACCGACAGTTTATCCTGGAACTGTCTCGGCTGTGATAACTATTTATATCTCGCTAGGTCAAACGATCCATACGATCTTCCGTGATCTGGTACACACCGTATGATCTCCCTATCGATGAGATAAGAGTATAATTGCGTTTGCGACACATGTTTGTTAATTTAGACAAGAGATGAACATACAACATTTATGATTCCCAATATATTAATCAATCGACCTTGTACATAATATACCAATCATAATGCTTTCATTATATAAATCCATCAATCTCCCACTTATACTCAAAGCATTATACAGGTGATTTCCAGAGTATAACGCGTCTAAACTAATCTAGCTATTACATCAATCATTCTTCGTGGCTAGCTTTGCCCTCAGCCCAAGGTTACGTACATGCATCTTGTAGACCTTATGAGGGAGAGCTTTTGTGAATGGATCTGCTAGATTATCTTTTGTATCAATCTTCTCTACTAGCACATCACCCATTGCTACGATTTCTCGTATAATACGGTACTTCCTTTCAATGTGTTTTGTCGCTCTGTGAGTTTGTAGTTCCTTTGAATTAGCCACAGCTCCCGAATTATCACAATATACCGTGATGGTCTTGGGCAGCTTAGGAATCACGTCCAACCCCAGAAGGAAGTTTCGAAACCATACTGTTTCTTTCGAAGCTTCAAAAGCTACCATATATTCTTCTTCCATGGTGGAGTCGGCAATGCACTTCTGCTTTGCACTCATCCATGATATGGCCCCACCTCCCAATGTAAACACATAGCCAGAGGTGGACTTCTTTTCGTCTCGGTCTGCATGGAAATCCGAATCAGTATAACCTATAGGGCACAACTCCTCACACTGATAGACGAGACAATAGTCTCTAGTCCTTTTCAAGTATTTGAGTATGTGCTTTACCGCGGTCTAATGCGCCTGTCCAGGGTTAGACTGGTATCTTGCTACCATGCCTACAGCAAAGCAGATATCTAGTCTCGTACATCGCATTGCATACATGAGGCTCCCCACGACCGATGAATACGGCACATTGCTCATCTCATCTTTCTCCTTTTGTGTCACCGGACACTGATCATTGGAAAGATGTATGCCATGTCTGAAGGGTAACAAACCTTTCTTGGCAGTTTCCATGCTGAAACGGTCAATCACAGTATCCACATATGACCCCTGAGACAAGGTTAGCATCCTCTTATTGCGCTCCCACAATACTTTTACCCCTAGGATGTATCCTGCCTCCCCAAGGTCCTTCATATGAAATTGTTCGGATAACCACCACTTTATGCCCGACAATACTTCCACATTGTCGCCAAATAGGAGAATATTATCCACATAAAGTGCAAGAAACACCACGCTTCCGCTGACACATAAACGGTATAAGCAACTCTCGTTTGAACATTGTGAAAATCTATAGGATTTAATCACTTCATCAAAACGTAGATTCCATGACCGTGAAGCTTTCTTAAGTCCATTTAGCGACTTCTTAAGCTTCCAGATCAAATGTTCTTCGCCCTTCTGCACATAACCTTCTGGCTGTTGCATATAGATGTCCCTACCTTCTTCAAGGTACCCGTTTTGAAATGCGGTTTTGACATCCATCTTCCAGATCTGTAGGTCCTTATGTGCTGCTATGGCTAGGAGTATACGAATGGACTTAAGTATGGCTACCAGTGAGCAGGTCTCGTCATAGTCTACACCTTCTTTCTGACTATAACCCATCGCCACCAGCCTTGCTTCGAAAGCTGTAATTTCACCATTCGCTCCTTTCTTTCTTCTGTATACCCATTTGTACCCTATGGCTCGATAGCCATCTGGCAAATCAGTTTTCTGGTATACATCCATAGCCGTAATGGATTCTATTTTCGAAGCCATGGTGATCAGCCATTTGTCTGCAACTTTATCAGATACTGCCTCATCATTCGTCCAGGGATCGGTATCATCCAGTCCACTCTCAGGGATCAAGTCAGAAGACTCTCCCTCAAAGATATACCTCTCGGGTTGGTGGACAGCCCTCCCACTGCGACGAGGCATCTGAGCCATGTCAGTAGTTGGCACAGTACTCGTTGGCCCCACACCTTGCATTGATCGCAGTGTTGGTATTGCCTCACCTATTACAGCTGGATTTACCACAACACTGGGCTTTCCTGATGGAATCGCTTCCTTATCCTCAAGCTCGTGGAGGATAATTTCACTCTTGGATCTGTGGTTTCTTACATATTCGTCCTCCAAGAATCTTGCGTTGGTACTGACAACCACTTTCTGATTCTCAGGAAAATAAAAGTAACCACCTTTTGTTTGCCTGGGATATCCTACAAACAACATCAACTTACACCTACTTTCTAACTTATCAGGTTCCTTTGTCAGCACATATGCTGGACAACCCGAAACCCTCACTCTGTTCAAACATGGCTTTCGCCCATACCAGAGTTCCAGAGGCATTTTAGGGACTGATTTAGAAGGTACCAGGTTAAGCAAATAGGCCGCTGTTTCTAAGGCATATCCCCAAAATGAAATCGGCAAGCTTGCATAACTCATCATCGACGTGACTATTTCCAAGAGAGTTCTATTTCTTCTTTCCGCTACACCATTTTGTTGAGGGGTTCCTGGTGCAGTCCACTGGGATGTAATCCTGTTGTCTGACAAGTACTGCAAGAACTCGTTATTGAGGTATTTTCCACCACGATCCGATCGTAGTGTCTTGATAGTCTTACCTAGCTTCTTTTCTACCTCAGTCCTGAACTATTTGAATTTCTCAAAGAATTCAGACTTGTGGCGAAGCATATAGACATATCCGAATCTTGAGTAATCGTCAATGAATGTGGCGAAGTACTCATAAACTCCACGAGCTTGCGTGGACATTGGTCCACATAAGTCAGAATGGATCAATTCCAACACATCCTCTGCTCGAGACTGACTTGTCTTAAAAGGCCTGGTCGTCATCTTTCCCTCTATACAGGATTCACAGATTTGATGCGGTAGCACTTGTAAAGAATCCAAGAGCCCATCGCATGCTAATCTTTTAATCCTCTTTAGATTGATGTGACCTAGTCTCAAGTGCCAGAGATATGTTTGATCTTCATCAGAAGAAAACTTTCTCTTTAAATGAATATTATTATTAGATGAGTTTGCAACATTCAAGGAAGATTTATAAATACAATCAACAATATAGAGAGAGTCAATCAGTTTGCCACGATAGATAACACTGTTATTCCCAATGATAGAAACTCCACTATAAAAAATAACTGAATATCCATCACTAAACAACATGGAAACTGAAATTAAGTTCCGCCGAAAAACCGGCACATATAAAATATCTCTCAAAATCAAAACATTGTTTTCAAAGCATAAAATAAAATCTCCAATGGATACTGCTGAGACTCGCTCTCCGCTGCCCATTGAGATGGAAATCTCATCATGCATTAGCTGCCTTGTCGGCCTGAACCCCTGCAAAGTATAACAAACATGATCAGTAGCTCCAGTATGCACTACCCAAGAATGGGTAGAAACCGATGCTAAACATGTTTCCATTATAAATGCACATGACGTATCTTGTCTACCCGTGCTAGGCACTAGACAATTTACTTCACTTCGCTTGCATTTGTATGGCCTGGTGATGGATTTTGCCTTATCTTCTTCATCTAACCTTTTAAGCACTTCCTTTGCTTCAGCAATTGCCTTATCAAGAGCTGACAAAGTTGGAGCAAACTTGAATGCTATCATATCAGACTCCTCCCGCAACAGGGCCCTGAGTAACTCATGTAGAGGAACCTCGCGCCTGGCACCAAGAGACTTGATGAAACCATTATAAGAATCAGATAGAGAGAGCATGACGATGTTTATTTCTCCCCGCTTAATGATTCATCCACCTCTCTTCCTATATTTCTTCATAATTTTCATGATACTTATGAAGTGCATAGCCAACGAACTCCCCTCAGTCATTGTCTTGCAAACCAGGTCTTTCACAAGATCATAACTGATAGTTCGTCTCACCTTCCCATATACTTTCACAAGTTCCCTCCATATCTCAACAACACTCTGTACTTGGGCCTTAATTCTCTAGAAAGATTGTTCATGATGAGATAGCTAGTAAACTCATCAGAAGCTTTCCATCTTTCATAGAATTCTCGCTCATAGTAAGAACAATTCCAATACTGAGGAGACAATGGGTCCATGTAAAGTATATAGGCATGTTTTGTAGTACAGAGTAGTTCCATCACGCAAAATTTCCATTTAGGAAAATTCAGACCAGTTAAAGGGTTTGATGATAAGAGGTTAACAATATGAGCAGTAGACATGTCTGAAAACAATAAATTAAAGCAGAAATTAAAACATAGTCGCAAACAATTGAAACAGTTAAATATTGAAACCTTATGATAAAACAATATTAATGTTTCCTCCAATTTGCCTAAGTATTACTATTGCAAGCCACACATGTGGACGTTTACAACAAAACACTTAACCAGACTGCATCTTTCAATTCCAGTCCTATAATTCTAATCCATGCCCGGGTTCCTTATGTAGGGTTTTCCCGTGAACCGAATCACCAAAACCAAATTGAACCTGATCGATTTATGGATATTGTGCATAATTAAAATCATAATAAATCCTAGCATGCTCCTATGAATTTAATGCGATATTGTGGATTTTAGAATTACCATAATTTCGTCGTCTCTGTACCGATCTTTTGTGTTTGAATTCCAAACTTCAATTCAACCACGCATTTCGATTTTGTCTGCGGAAACAGAAATTAGAATACTAATTTCTAGAGAAAATCGAAAGGAAAAAGAGAAGAAGAAAAGAAAATCTTGTTCTCCAGATCAGATCTTCAGATCTGTATCCCGGTGCTGATCAGATCTACTACTGGTGAGGACTCCGTAAAACTGTGTTACAACTTATGAGAGAGAGCTGTCTATTTATAGACCTAGGGTTGTAAAACCTAATGGGCTCTTGGGCTCAATTCAGCACACTTGTTAGGCCAGACCTGGGACCTAGTGCAAATAATAAAGTGGGCCTATAAATTAATTAATTCCCATGTCCACAACCCAGGACACAATTAATTAATTAATATTAATTCTTTTTCACCACATAATTAATACTGACCTACCCCTTTATTACCACGTTATGAGAACGGGCTGCATTAATTGAGAATCCCCATATTTAAGGTTACCGGACATCCATTAATTAATCAGAGCCTCTGAAAAGCTCTAACTACAATTAATTAATATCTTATAATTCCTGAGTAGTACCACTCAAACCTTATCACTCGTGCCTGAAATTAATCAGCCTGCAGGACTTTGGCACGACGAATGTTATTGAGCTCCTCAGGGAATGTCCCCATCCTATTACTCGGATATGGTTACCTAAACCCAGTCTCAGGCGGTACTACACGAACTGCTATTACCCAAGATGCGGATATACGAGCACATTACTTAGGCCCTCCACCATGGCAAGTTAAAGCAACAGTCAACCCGTGCAAACCCCTGAACCTTCGTTAGGGTTTGGACTCAATCAATATAACAAGATCTTGTATTCATTGATGTCAGACAGACGAATACATCTCACTGCAGTCCATCAATACGCCACCTCTGCGTACTAGCATCTCAAGTAACCAAGACAGACTACTTATTCCGACAATGCCGCAGCCATCCGGACAGACGTATCCTCATACGCTGTCTCGACAGTGATCAGGTTTATGTCTCACTAGGTCAAGTGATCATACTGTCTTCTGCGATCTACAACACGCCGTATGATCGTCCCTATCGGTGAGACAAGACGATCCTCCTGATCTGATCTTCTGATCTGTATCCTAATTCAATCCGAATATCTGGTGAAGATTCCCCTCGAATTCCTTGCCGAGTTGAGAAGCAGAATTTCCTCCTCATTTCTCAGATCTAGTCAATCACCATAGCTCCCAAAATATGGTTTGCTGTGTGCAACATATGATCTTGTGGTGTGTTGTGATCTTAGAAACTGAGGCCTATTTATAGGAAAATATTGGACCTCTATTGGGCCTGAGTTTTCATGGGCAAGACCAGGAACCAGAATGCAAATAGCAAATAAAGCCTATCAATTAATTAATTCCCATATTCAACCCAGAATATAATTAATTATTTAATATTGATTCTTTCCACCAGAGAATCAATATTGTCCTACCTATTTGCTACCACATTTTGAGGTACGGGTTGCATGGGCTCGGTTTCTCCCCACATTTAAGGTTACAAACATTCATTAATTAATTTAAGCTCTGACAAGCTATTTAATTAATTAACATCTTATATTCCTGAGTCAATCCACTCAAACCTTTTCACTTATGCTTGAACTTAATCAGCCTGCAGGACTTTAGCATAGCGAACCTTTTGAGCTGCTCAGGGAATGTCACCAATATATACTAGATGTGGTTACCTAGTTCCAGTACCAGACAGTCATACACAAAATGCTATCACCCAAGATACAGATATACAGGCTCAACTAGAGCCTTTCACTGCAACTCAAAGTGATACACAATCTGCATATACTTCTGTACCTTCATATAGGCTTAGGATCTCATCAAGCCATAGAGATATAGAATCCTTTAATGTCAGATAAAAGAATCGATCTCAACTTAGGTCCTTATCAATGTGTGCCCCACACCAGCATACCAAACCATCCAAGATAAGATGCTTATTACTGTGTATGTTGCAGCCTACACCGATAGTTTATCCTGGACTGTCTCAGCTGTGATAACTATTTATATCTTGCTAGGTCAAACGATCCATACGATCTTCCGTGATCTACTACACACCGTATGATCTCCCTATCGACTAGATAAGAGGATAATTGCATTTGGGACACATGTTTGTTAATTCAGACAGGAGATGAACATACAACATTTATGATTCCCAGTATATTAATCAATCGACCTTGTACATAACTCTGATGTCAACACATTCCCCGGTTCATGCCTCCTAGAAATCAACTCTGCTACAACATTATGAATATAACAAAGAACCGGATTCCTAATCTTGGTTGCCTTAGCATTCTTAGCAACAAAACAACAACCTTCACTAGAAACTCGCCCCCAAAATTCACCAACAATCATACCCTCTATACCATATATCGAATCCTCCGAACAACCATCAATGACATCAAGTTGTTGATGAGTAAGGACTTGAATGCGGCGGAAAAAGGATGACCTCCTGCCCCCTTCATCACAGTGACAAATGCAAAGAACTCTCTCATTTGATTCACATATGTATGCCAATTCTCCCCGAGGTACCTCGTCCACTTAACCGCTTTGAAGAGAAGCCACACCTCATCCTTCAATGCCAATGGCTCCAATGTGTGTTCACATGGATAATGAGATCCTAATACCTCGTTCTCCATCACTACTTTGAACCTCTCAAACTCCTCATTCAGAAAATTTAAAGGCCTTCTTAATCCGGTGGCTTGTTGCGCTCTCTTTTCACTCCTAGAAGACATGATCACAAATTCTATGAATAATTCGCACGAAATGAGTGGGAAATGCAATAATTTGAGATTGGTAAGAAACAATTTTAGTAAAAATGAATTTGGGTCGAAATAAGCCCTAAATTTGATTTAAATTTGCAAAGGATTTCGGCCAAAATGCACCCGGTTTCAGCATAAATCGACATCTGAAATGCCCAGTAAAATCCCGCATCATTTCGGCCTAAATGACCCATTTCTGCCAAAAATTTCTAAATTTGGGAGAATCAGCTCTCCGTGCCCTAATTTTTTCCTCATTTCGACAGAAACAACATTATTTCGGAAGAGATTCTTCCCTGTTCCACTTCAACTTCTACCAAATTAGCCAATTCCTGCATCAACAAACCACAATTCTTCATTTCATCCCCCAAGATGGATTCAATCTTATCAATTCCAAGGTAAACTACCTAACTACTCAACACAAGTATACAAATTTAACTGGACATCAATATACGAAATAAGAACAAAGCAAGAAAGGTTGGGTTGCCTCCCAACATGCGCTTCAGTTAACGTCGGTAGCTCGACGATCATACCTTGAATTCCTTAAGCATTGTCTAGAGTCTTTGATGATGGAAACTCACCTTGGTGTTGGAAATTCTCCTTACCTGGAATGCACTTTTGTATAACTTCATCATCTTAATTTCCTTCTTGAAGTCTAGGCTTCTTTACTCCATGTTTCTCTCCATGACCACTATATAACCTATCCAGGATGCCATCGAAACAATTTCCAATCAACAACGACTCTTCTATTTTATCCACCAAGTTGCTCAATCTTTTGACACTGATTCTCTTTTCACTTATGCTGCTTCTTTCGGTAACCTTCTTGCACTTTTTCTTCTTCTTTGTCACCTTCTTTATGTGGAAAGGAAAACACTACCTCTTTACCATCATAATGCAATTCCAACTCACCCTTCCAAACATCGAGGCATGCATCTGCAGTCGATAGAAATAGTCTACCCAAAATGAAGTGAATACCTCCTAGGTTCTCCATATCAACCACCAAGAAATCCACTGGATATATAAACTCCAACACCTCCAAATGCACATCCTCAATCACCCCTCTAGGGCAACATTAAGAGCGATTAGCCAATTGCAACACATGCTTGGTTGATTCAAGCTCTCCAATTCCCAGCTTTTTGAACAAGGTAAATGACATGACATTCACATTGGCTCCCGAATCACAAAGAGCTTTTTCCACTTCAATATCACCAATCTTGCAAGCTATCATGAAGCTTCCTCGATCTTTCTTTTTACTTGCAATTGACTTTCCACTCCCATCTTCCATTTCCTTGGGCATCACTTCCTCCTCCGGTTTTTTCTTCTTCAAACAACTACTCTAAAGCTGGCATCTTATGGATTTCCTCCGAAAGAGGCATCTCAATACCCCCTTTCTTAACATAATCAAAGAAATCAACTATCTCCTCGGTATATTTCTTGGTAGCTTCATCTTTCTTTTCTTCCTTTTGCTTTTCATTTTCACTCGCTTATTCATAATCTTCCTCCTCATCATCGTCAAATTTTTCTTCTTTCGGTGTCATGACCACGTCGTCTTCCTCACTTTCCTTCAACATATAACAACTCTTCTTCAGGTTAATCTCTGTATCACTTTGGAACTTCATAGCTCGATGTTTTCTACTAAGTTGCTCGGGAATAGGGGAAATTTATACTTAGATTTCAGCAAACATCCCGTCATATCTCTCAAATCTCTTTTCAAACTCATCGCTTAGGTTTCTTTGAGTCTCACTACCCCCTTGGTTACTTCTGTTTCCCCCTCCAATGTATTCTCCATGAGAACTTCCCCCAACATTCTCCAAACTCATTGGCGGATTCAATGCGTTGTTAGGGTTAGCATATGAAAATTTTGGGTGGAACCGGTTGTTGGGATTATAATTCATGTTTCCTTGCAGATTATATGGCCCCCGATTGTTATTCTCAAAGCGTTGGTTTATGAAATTGACATCTTCCGGATAAGTTTCTTCCATTTTTACAAATTGCATCTCTCCTCTTCTACTATCGGATGGAGACAACATCTCAAGTTGTTTCCTCATAATCTCTACTTGACTCTTCAATACATTGCTTTCATTCGATTCCCCCACAGTTACACCGGCCGGTGTTCCCTCCTTTCTTTTGGCCATTGATAACTATTTTCCTTTATTTTTTTTGATTGTCCTCAAGGCTTCTTGTTCCTCATGATCTAATAAGGATCCTCTTGATGATGCATCCAGGAGCACTTTGATCTCATCGTTAAGATCCCCATAAAATTGACATATTTATTGTGCTATCAACAATCCATGGCGTCGACATTTCCTTAACAATTCTCGAAACCTATCCCATGCATCATACAAAGGTTCATCATATCTCTGGCCAAAAGAAGTAATGTCCGACCTCCTTCTGAAAGTAAGGTTATGAAGAAAGAACTTAAGCATGATTTATTTCGAAGTTGTTCCCAAGCGGTGATTCCATCCTTGTCTATGCCATCAAACCAATTCTTTGCCGTATCACGGAGTGAAAAGGAGAACAACCACATCCGAATTTGGTCCTGAGGCACTTGATTGATCTTGATTGTATCGGTTATCTACAAGAATCTTGAAATGTGTACGTTCTGATCCTCTGTAAGATGTCATCCGTATTGACTATTTTGTATAATTTGGACTAGCTGTGGTTTTATCTTGAATTGAGTACCATTTACTCCTATTCGAAATCCCCCGGTACAACTTGCTCACTTGGTCGAAAAAGGTTTTTTCAATGGTCTCCTCGACTCTCGTTCTTCTTGAAGTACTTTCACTTGTTCTTCTCAATTTGCCCTTTTAATCATTTATTTCCTTTTTCATTATTTTTTTGTTTTGTTTTTAATCATAAAATGAATTAAAGTTTTTGACTTTGCCGTTCAATTTTCTTTATTGCATTTATTTATTCTTTATTTTTAATTATGAAATGTTATTTTATATTAACTTCTCTTTTATAATGCCACATAATTTTTTTAAAAATAATTTAAAATACAAATCATCGTGCTACGTAAGCAGATAGCAGTTGACTTAGCATTTTTTAACTCTGTTAAAGATATAGGGCATAATTACCAAACAGAATAAAGTGTGGGATAAAATCCCATAATAGATTATGAATTACTCTGTCCTGAAGACATCATTTGAAAACTAATTCAGCTAGTTAAAAGGAGAAGCAAACGTGCAAAGCGGAACATACAAAGAGTCAATTGCAAAGTTTTCAATCAAAAAAAACTTCATAACTGATATGAAGAGGAGCTATTTCAAGAATTAATAGGAAAGTCAACTAAAAAAATAGTAGTTCTTACTGATATATGCGTCAAATAACCTATTATTCGATGTGTGTGCATGCTTGTTTGTGTCCATTTTACACCCATATCATATATTTTTCGTGTGTTTTTGCTTTGTTTTTGTGTTTGGTATTGTTTGTGTTGTGTAGGGTCATGATTGACCACATTTCATCAATTTTGGCCAAGTTTTGGTGGAAAATCAACCGATCTGAGTTCCATGTGCTGGGAAGATCGACCCGGATGAAGCAGGATGTTGCAGGGAAGATCACAGAGCCAAATCCCAACCCAGACAATTTTGGATCGGTCGTAATTTGCCTCAGTTTAGCTCATATCGACCGATCCCTGCAGCTATCGGCCAATATCTGCTCTTCAGAGCCAAATACCAGTCGGTCCCAATCAAGACCGGGCAATCTCGGACAGGCAGATTTGGCAGCTATTCAGTTTTAAACCATCCCGGGCGATCCGATCTCCGACGGGGCAATCTCGGTGCTGCCATCTTACTATAAATGGGGCGAATTTGAGTTGGAAAGAAAACTTTTCAGAACTTTTGGCAAAAATTAGATGGTTTCTCACCCAAATTTCACATTACATCCATCTCCAACACCAATCCAAGGGTTCCAAAGGCAAATCTACTCCAAATTGATGAAGGATTGAGGGAATAGAGTGTAGATCAAACACAAGCAAAGTCAATTGGGAGAGAATCATTTCCTTACCTTTCTCTTGTAATGGATAGATCTTGTATTTACTTTGTTTTGAGACAATTGAAAGGAATGTGTTTCTAAACTTCCATTGGATGTTGAATTGAGCAAAGTAGTGTGAAGATTTGGTTGATAGATTGAATGTTTACTTCTCTCTTTAAGATTAAGGCGTGCTAGATCTAGACTTCATTCAATTGATGTAGGTAAGAGCCAATCAATTGATAGTTGACATTAAGATCGCAACCAATACGCGGATTGGAGTGTCGTGATTAGTATGTCCTTATACACGTCTCGATCCAATCCCTGTGCGGAGGAAGCGTGTACATCTCTAGGGTGAGTTGATCATCTATTGAGAGATTAAAGAGAGTTTACATCATTACACAACCTAATAGGATCACTATCGAGTTCATTTCAACGTCCTAACTTTCTAATATTGAATATTTCTTTGTCTTGTTTCTACATGCTTGTGGAGATCATTGAGGTGGAATTTTGAAGAGTGAATAATGATGGTTACTAGTTTCATTAATTGCTTTATACTTTTTGTAAGCATTTAGTTTAATTTGATTGCCTAGGTAGAAAATTACTACTCAACGATTGCTTTTATCCTAGCTATTAGCCTTCACATTAGTACACAGTAATCTAGTGGGTGAACGAAGCAAGATCCTGGATTGATAAAATAATTCTTGAATTGCATTGAGAATTCGTGTGAGTTTTTAGTGCAATCAAGTTTTTGGCACCTTTGCCGGAGACTTGATTGAGTAGGCTACTAGATATTGGGGAAAGTTTGAAGCTTGTAGTCTAGGTGTTTGCTCTTTTGTTAGTTAGATTGATTTCTTTTGTTTGTTAATTGATTTAAGTGTGTTTTTTTTTGTGATTGGAGTTTTTGGATCTTTGTTGGTCCTTAAATATCAGAGTCGTCGTGCTTAGGTAGAAAAAAGAAATGTAGTGGAATAATTAATCTTCACTTACACTTTATGTTTTTCTTTCAAGATTAGTTAAGCTCAGAGATAGATTAGAGTTTCTTCACAGTTATACACTAGCAATATGATTGCTAGGTTTTAAGTCGTGTGAGCAATGAAACAGTAAAAGAACACAGTATTTTATAGTGGTTCGATCCAAATAGATCTACGTCCACTCCTTAGCCGAAATGCTAAGATTTCCACTAGAAAAGTATACGAAAATACAAGGATTCGCCAAACACTTGTAGTAGGCGGCGAACTTTTGGACCGGCCACAACAAAGCTATCCTCCGATGATTCGTACTTTTCCAAACACAGCTACGGCCAAGTCAAGGGCAGAAACTTCGTGTAACTTGTCCTTCACTGTTGGTGAGGTTTTTATAGTTTCCCTCGAAACTGTTCAAGAATGCGGCTAAAAGCTCGTCGGAGTCAACCCTTTATAGGAATGACTGTTGGATCTTCCTAGGCTGGAAGTTATCCCAATGATTGAAGATTCTCAACCGAAGTTAAGGAATCTCTTAAAGAGAAGTGTCAGATATTCAATGAAAGACACTTCTTGATTGTTGAGAGCTTTGAATACTCTTTTTCTCACGAGCTCTCAACTGACTACTTTTTCGCTTGTTCGCTTTTTCAAGGAATCTCACACTTGAATGTTTTCGAATGTCTGTTCTGATTGAAGCAGTAGTAGTAGTCAATTCTCTCTTTTAGACCTTCCTTTTATAGGTGGAGATTCAAATCTTGAATCTCCATATCCGTTAGACACAACGTCTCTTTTGTCCGAGAGTGATAGGACTTGAACAATCGCTTTTTGATATTGATCTGTACTTTCTGAGCTACTTCGGGAAAGTCTCGTCCTTTGTGTGTGCTTTCTGTCAGAACGGCAGTATAGCTTCAACCTTTGATATTCTGCTCTGCTAATGTTCATTAGCGATCTGCTATCGTGTCTTGGTTTGCTGAACGCTTCTGTTGACACTCGATCCTTTGACGTTTGTTCTGCTAGCATCTTTCAGGTTTGCTGAATATTAGAAAATGCTAAAGCCTTAGCATTCTGCTAGCATATGCCTTCTAGCAAACGTCGTCCTTCAACATCTGCTACGTCTAGCAAACGTCGTCCTTCAATATCTGCTACGTCTAGCAAACGTCGTCCTTCAATATTTGCTAGAAAATTCCCTAGCAGACTAATCTATTACAACTCAATTTATAACCTATACAGGACATTACAGAGTATGCTAGACTATGCTATATTTCAGCATTTGATCGACCACTCTGGTAAGGTTTGATCCAACAAAACCATTTACAATTTGATCCTAAGGGAGATTATAGGAATTATTTCCCAACAATTTCCCCCTTTTTGGTGCGATCAAAGCTTACTATCGATTGCTGAAACTAGGAGGAAGAATGTCTGTGTTTACAAGAAAATATGTTATCCTAGCAATCTAACACAGAGTTTATCCACCTTAGTTCAAGCAAAAAAATAAAATAAAATAAGATTCCCCCTCAACAAGTGCTGGGAAATATTTTACGATTAAGCACATAGGTAAATGCTGCAAAGGTAATATGCTAGAAATTCTAGCACCCAAGAAAAATTAGCAGACATTTACTTTTTCAATCTCAATCCAATTGTTTTCAAGTATGTTGAATACACGGATAGTGTATTTCAACTAATGCACACAGTGAAAATCAGAGATTGACAATGAGAGGTTGTCTCAGTCTGATCAATTTTCATTCATATGATATATCAATTACAAGTACAATGAAAATGATTAGATGGAGACAAACAAGACAAAAAAAATAAAATACCAGAGAGGTAGGGAGGTAATCAGGAGTCTGGAGCAGGTTTCTTCATCTTGTCAAATTCATCGAATTTGCTAGACGCCATCTGCACAAATGAATCCAAAAACTCCTTAGCAGTTGCACGTTCAGCGGCTTCTAGCTCAAGGTCCTTAGCAATGCGCTCATTCTCCTCTTCAAGCATTTTGAGTTTCAACTCTATTTCCTTCTGCTTTAGCTCCTCAAGAGCTTTCCTCTTCTCTTCTTTGGCAGCAGCTCTGGTTTCCTCCGCTTTCTTCCTCTCAGCAGCCTCAGCAATCCTCCTTGCTTCCCCCTCTTTGATTGCATCCAAAAATCTGGAGGAAAAGGAATTTACCTTGTTGTCCACTTGCTGCTTATGCTCTGCTAAGTCTGCCTTGACTTCCTGCATAGAAGTCTTAACAGAGAAAACATTTGTCTCAACAGAATTCACCCTGGCCGTGACAGTATCAACATTCGTTTTGATCACCACAATCTCCCTACGGATGTCCGTGGCTTCTATTACCATTCTCTCAGATATGGTAGATACAACACTTTAAACGGCCATTTGAACAACCGAGTTCAGATAAGTTGGAAAATGAAGAGAGCTGACCGGAGTGGCAAGGAAAGATGAAGTGGTGGGCACGATGAGTGATTGACTTCTGGTATTGGAAGTGGAAATCTCCTCCATGACTTCTTCCATAACTACTTCTCTGCTTTCTGTGTTAGCAGAATCATCCCGAGAGGTAGTGGCCAGCAGATATACTGTCTCCTCAATTCCTTTGAGATACTCTGCTTCAGTTGCTGCAAGTGCAGCTTCCTCAGCCTTTCGTGCCTCTGCTACAGAATGTGCTATCATATAGGCCTGTAAATCCTCCTCTCTATTCCAGTAAGCAACAATTTCAAGCTTTTGAGCGCTGCGTTCTGCTTCTTCACGGATCGTAGCCAACCGTGCTTGATGCTTTGATTCTTCGAACTTCACAAGTTCGGCTTGACGTTTCTTGTAGTCAGCAGCGGCTCGAGCTTGACGCTTCGACAGGTGGATGTGCTTGTCAGACAGCCTATCCGGAGCAAATGTAGATTCTGGCAAGGAATGCGAAGAGGATGTGAGTCGATGAACTTTAATGGCCTGGAGTCTGGTGATAACAGCCTTATCACTATATTGTTTGGAGCAGGGCGATTGATCCATCCAATTATTTGCCCATTGTTCCTCATGTCTCCAGTAGCTTAGATCTTTCCATGCCATTAGCATTTCTCTTTCGTTTAAGCAGAGCTCTCTCGAAATATAATCATATTTCTTCCATCTCCTTAGTTCCTGCTTTAATCTATCTACCTCAACTCATTGCTCTCTATGCATCCCCTTCCCACAACTTTGCCTTCACTGTTATCTCCAAACTTGACTCTTGATCCATATAGAAATTTCTGCAAGTCTGAGAACAGCTCCTCATTTCCTGTCATGTGCGCTGAACATCCGCTATCAAGGATCCACTCGTTTGATATACTTGAAGTAGTATGAGCTTTTGGACCCTGTTCCTGCAACACAAATGATTAAGTTGATTTAGGTACCCATTTAGCGTCGGGTCCTGCAGGATTAGCGATGATCATAGTTCCTTTCGGAACCCACATTTTAGTGACTTTCAAGATTTTCTTCTTGATTTCTCTATTTACCATTGCTTCAAACTTTGGCTTAACATGTTTGACACGTTTATATCTTGGTGTGGTAGTGTGTTTGACCTTCCTTGCCCTTGGAAATACAAATGAATTGGGCTCAGGTCTTACATAGGTGATCCTCCTATGTAACGTGTTTTCCTGATATATCGGCTTTTCAGCATTATACCGATATTGCGTTCTATGGTGAAAGGTAGGTTTAGCTGTTCTTGCATTTGGAACATAACGCTCAGCATACCTTGGTTTTGCTGAATACGATCTAGTATATGTTCTTGGATTTCGCTGAGGTCCAGCTGACACATACTTAGCATTCGTTCTATTGTTCCTCTGCTGAGGCTTAGCAGATTCGTGCACAACATTCATTCTTGGGTTCCTCTGTTGAGGTCCATAAGTTGTATGCTTAGCAGATTCTGACTTAGGCTTCTGCTGAGGTCTAGCAGACGAATACTTAGTAGTCTCTGCGGGAGACCTCTGCTGAGATCCTACAGGCGTATTCTGCGAACGTTCATTCTTTTTCTCAGCACTTGGCTTAGCATTAGACAATTCAGCAATGAAAATTCCTTTCTCTTTTTCAGCATTTATCATTCCAGCAGAAACAAATAAAATTGGTTTCTCCTTAGAAGTAGTTGCTCTATCCGAATATCCAAGGCCTAAACCAGAGCGATCATTGTGATTTCTCTGTTGGCTTACAATGGCATTGAGTACTGCCTTGCTGGACGTATAATTGCAAATGCATCTTTCTTAGGGTCTGTTTTTCAAAGTAAGGTTCTCCCTTTCAAGATTATGAAAATTTGTCAATAATTCGGAGAAGTTTGCCTTATGCTTTGAAAAATCCTCACTTTCAGACCTTAGTCTTTCGACTTCCTCGGTCAAATTTGTAATTTTAAGCTTAAGCGAGGTGTTCTCCCCAATGATTTCATTTTTAATCTCATACATTTTTTAGAATTCTACACTTAGCTTCGTGAGATAGTCTTCCTCAGAATCTAAGGTGAATTCCTCTGACTCTTCTATAGTTGCAAAACTAGGAATGCTTACTGAAATTACCTCGTTGTCATCGACTGCTAGAGCCATTTCAGCATCCTGGTTCTCATCTGCATCAGCAAACTGATCATCCACTACATTTGCCATCAGAACGAGCATGGCCTCCTCATCATCTTCCTCAGAGGAGAGATAGTATTCCTCATCATTTTCAGGGATATCCTGAGCTTCTGTTCTCGTCAAGAGCGCCCTTTTGACTGCTTTAACAGCACGTCTTTCAAACCTTTCCTTTAAACACTCTCTCTCTTCTTTGCTTACTTTCGGACAATCATGCTTCAAGTGGTCAGGAGAGCCACACTCAAAGCATGTCCTAATCTTTCGCTCTGCTGAGCGAGCAAATGAGGATGATGGCTGAGTTTCCTTGGTTTCCTTCTCGGTTTTAGCCTCCATCAGCAACTTCTGGAGCCTTTTCATTTGCTCTTCCAGCTCGCTGATCTTTAGATCGACAGGCTGGGTACTTGAGGTCGTAGGAACCTCCTTTGTTGGTGTTGCTGGAGTGGACCTTTCTTGATTATGGTAGGGCTTTTTCAACTTAAACTTGTTGAAATCTTTCTTAGCAAAATATGCTATATCTTCAGAGCCAGCAGCGGATGTAGATGACGCTTGTGCTATAGCTGCTTCATTCTTTTTTGACCGTTGTATTATAAATTCATGAGTTTTGAGTTGAGCGAATACCTCAGAAGTAGTCATGTTGTTGAGGTCTTTTTCACTCAGACTAGTCATTTTGACAAACTAGTCATCTCTAAGATACAGCTTGGAGATGATCTTGTGGTTCATTTCTCCATTATCATACTTCTTTCCAAGATTGCTGAGTTCTCCAATAATCGTGTTGAAGCGCTCCTCCATAGATTGTATGGATTCTCCTGCAAGCATGGAAAAGATTCATATTTATCTACAGCTACCTGTAGTTTGTTGCGTTTCATTTGGTCTGTCTCCTGAGAGGACTTGCACACGTATTCCCACATTTCCTTAGCAGTGTCAAGTTCAAGCGCTTTGTCTTTCATCAGCTTTGGTAGGGAATCCAAGATTAGTTTCTTTGCCACATGCTCTAGTTGAGCTCTCTTCTTATCCTCACTTGTGTACTCCTCAAAAGGTTTTGGGACCATATCAGGTCTTGGGGGTCTTGGAGGCCTTGTTTCTCCTTCAGCAACATCTTCAGCAAGATCATGTCCTATAAAAGTGTTAGCTTTCATGATTTTAATAGGACCTCTTACCAATACATCCGCCATCTCAGGTTGTATACTCTTAAGCTGTATGAGAGCAAGTTTCTTCCATGAAGTAAAGTTCTCTCTGTCATACTTCCCAAGCGAGTGGTTCAACATCTTGCCTCCTGAGCTATACAAGCGAAACACAGAGAAACAAGTAAAAGTGCAAGGAAAATACAGATCTGGTCTTAAGCGACTCAGAAGCAGTCGATTTTTTAACCTCACGCTCAGATACCACTTGTTGGTCCTTAAATATCAGAGTCGTCGTGTTTAGGTAGAAACAAGAAATGCAGCGGAATAATTAATCATCACTTACACTTTATGTTTTTCTTTCAAGATTAGTTAAGCTCATAGATAGATTAAAGTTTCTTCATAGTTATACACTAGCAATATGATTGCTAGGTTTTAAGTCGTGTGAGCAATGAAACAGTAAAAGAACACATTATTTTATAGTGGTTCGATCCAAATAGATCTACGTCCACTCCTTAGCCGAAACACTAAGATTTCCACTAGAAAAGTATACGAAAATACAAGGATTCGCCAAACACTTGTAGTAGGCGGCGAACTTTCGGACCGGCCACAACAAAGCTATCCTCCGATGATTCGTACTTTTCCAAACACAGCTACGGCCAAGTCAAGGGCAGAACCTTCGTGTAACTTGTCCTTCACTATTGGTGAGGTTTTTATATTTTCCCTCGAAACTGTTCAGGAATGTGGCTAAAAGCCCGTCGGAGTCAACCCTTTATAGGAATGACTGTTGGATCTTCCTAGGATGGAAGTTATCCCAATGATTGTTGAGAGCTTTGAACACTCTTTTTCTCACGAGCTCTCAACTGACTACTTTTTCGCTTGTTCGCTTTTTCAAGGAATCTCACACTTGAATGTTTTCGAATGTTTGTTCTGATTGAAGCAGTAGTAGTAGTCGATTCTCTCTTTTGGACCTTCCTTTTATAGGTGGAGATTCAAATCTTGAATCTCCATATCCGTTAGACACAACGTCTCTTTTGTCCGAGAGTGATAGGACTTGAATAGTCGCTTTTTGATATTGATCTGTACTTTCTGAGCTACTTCGGAAAAGTCTCGTCCTTTGTGTGTGCTTTTTGTCAGAACAGCAGTATAGCTTCAGCCTTTGATATTCTGCTCTGCTAATGTTCATTAGCGATCTGCTATCGTGTCTTGGTTTGCTGAACGCTTCTGTTGACACTCGATCCTTTGACGTTTGTTCTGCTAGCATCTTTCAGGTTTGCTGAATATTAGCAAATGCTAAAGCCTTAGCATTCTGCTAGCATATGCCTTCTAGCAAACGTCGTCCTTCAATATCTGCTAGAAAATCCTCTAGCAGACTAATCTATTACAACTCAATTTATAGCCTATACAGGACATTACAGAGTATGCTAGACTATGCTATATTTCAGCATTTGATCGACCACTCTGGTAAGGTTTGATCCAACAAAACCTTTTACAATTTGATCCTAAGGGAGATTATAGGAATTATTTCCCAACAATCTTTGTAGGTGTTGTATGGTCACAAGGTCCAAAGCTTGAATATTTGAAGAACAAAGGAGAAAGGAAGGAGTTGATAAAGTGGAATTCCACATGGACAATCGAAGAGTTTATGCAGAAAGAGTGGATGATTAGCAAAGACAATTGGAGGAAATGAGAGCTAAAATGATGGAGAGACAACGACCATGGAGACCACTCAAGAAGGTATTCGAGAAGATGTCGGATAATAGCTACCCATGGATGGAAGAGATGAGACATTACCGCACGGTGAAGTTGGTGGAGGAATCATTTGCGAATGAATCATTGAGGTGCCAATTTACTTCAATGCAAGATCAAATGGATGTACTAAAGAAGTCAAGTTAGGGATATGAAGAAGCAAGCTTTAGAAAGGATGAGGAAAGATTCCCCGAGGTATGAGAGCGTTTTCTATACTGACTGAAGACAGACAGTATGAGGATTTACCATACTGACCGTGGGAAGTCAGTATGAGGGCTAAGCTATACTGACCTTCAAAAGTCAGTAAAAGAGCCTCAGTCAGACTCAAGCATTCGTTAATGCCTAAGTCAATACGAGGTTATCCAAACTGGGTTCCTCGGGCTGAAAAGGAATCTGACATGTAGTTAGTGTACAGTACACTAACACAGGGCAGAATAGAAAGGAGACCTAAGGCATGGGCTATGATTGGACAATATAATCCATGAGTCTAACGCCTGGATTTATGTGTCTAACGGATAGAATTTCAAATGTCAAAGGTCCTCCTCTATATAAAGACCTGCCCTCTCAACCTTACACAGTTACCTGAACTGAATTCAAAATCTGTAAATCTCTAGAAGACAAAGGGCAATTTTAGGTCATCTCTCCCTACTAAACTCTCTATGTTTCCGTGTTCTCTAACACGAGACTTGAGTCTCCAACTAAAGTTACCCACCGTGCTAACTTCTCCTAGCACGAGGCTTAAGCTTTGAGCTGAAGCTCTTATTGATGAATATATCTTTCTGAGATATATTCATAGCAGTCAGTTTCCTAGTCCGGGATTCTGATTCTCATGGGCGTATGCCAACCACCTGAGTTCTGGGAAGAACGTATAAACATCCAACCATTCTAGGAAGAATTAGTAAACATTCAAGCACCAAGAAGGAGGTTGCGGGGCGCGTCCCCACTTCAACCTGAAGACTGAGTCTACAAGGAGTTCCTAAGCGAGTGCCACAGCTGACCGGTGGACGAAAGTTCCATGGACTATGTATAGATTGTAAGGAGACTTGTATTTACTTAGTGGATTATCCAGACCTTCGGTCTCAAGAGTGGATGTAGGATATTGATCCGAACCACTATAAATCTCTGTGTGCTGCTTTCCTACTTTCTTTCATACTTGCTCTGTTTTCCTGTTTCACAAACTGACTCTTGAAACCACCAATACTTATCCAAGTATTGAAGCGTATATACTGTGAAACTGATTTAAGCCAAAATAGTGACTTAAGCTTAAACTTTCCACACACAAAATTGACTATACTATGTTTAAACAAACCAGTGCAGCTGTTATTTTATACTTCTGCTACATACACAAAACCTTCTTCTGCACAGTTTGCACTCTAATTTCGGGACCAACACAAATCTTATTAATTTAATTAATCAACACGTATGCATAAATTTTATTAAATAAATTGATTGATTTAAAATCATTACTCAAATATTATTTAGTATATTAACATGCATGAACTAAGTTTATAATTCCTATTAATTTAATTAATCAACATGTTGATCTAGGTGATAACATTCTTATATAAAGATAAAGAAATAAATAATCATAAAAATATACAATCAATTAATTATTACTCCCTCCGACCCACTTCAATTGTCCAACTTTCCTTTTTTGTCCATCCCATTTAATTGTCCACTTACCTAAAATGGAAAATTAATACACACTCACTAATAAAATACTAATTTTTTATATCTTTACTCGTATTGGTTATTGTGCCAAAAACAAAGTGGACAATTCATCCGGGATAAAGGGAGTATATAATATAATTTTCGGACTTGTGTACTAAGCTACTCCCTCCGTCCCATTTGGTTTTAGCACGATAACCAATGTTAGTGAGTGTAGTGGAATTAATATTTTATTGATGAGTGTAAAAAAGTTTGCCATTTTAGGAAATGGGACAATTAGATGGGACGGACAAAAAAGGCAAATGGGACTAATTTCGTGGGACGGAGGGAGTATTTTTTTTTCCTTACCAAACAACAAACGTTGCAATTTCAGCTCAATTATTGCAGTAATTACTTTATTTTCAAATTCAATTAATTTTGCTACGCACTTTTCAACTTTCTACTAATTTAAATCACTCTTTCAAACCGAAATATTTACCTACCTATTATGGACATGTATTAATATGCTCACAAGTGATGTGAGTACCACTAATATTATATTATTACAACACTAGTGAGCACATTAACATATGTTCATGGTATCGGACAAGTGAGCAGTCGTACTTCTTCAAAAGTAATTATTACCCGAAAATCTTTCAGCTAACCCATTTTATTCCTTTCTTCGGAAGCATAAAGAAATAGATTATTTTTTTCTAAGGGCAAAAAAAAGTATGAAGAGTAAAACTGGAACTTTAACGCTTAATAACTCTTAAAGATCATAAAGGAATAATTAATTAACCATTCAATAATTTTCCCTCTTTCCTTTTACTTTCACATTTCTGTTCGGTCTCTTTCCACACTGTGTCTCGTCAAGTTGTCACGCTTTTAAACGCGGTTTCTTCAAGCTTAAACTCACCGTTGTGGACTCGACACGAGCCCCTTATAACTTGTAATTGTAACAAGGTATCTCTTATCCTTCGAGAAAAACTTGTTAATGGGATTGTCTTAACGAGACCTGTACATGAATCCTATTTTATGATCGTGACACATAAATTATTCTTATTTGGTCACATATCACATTTGTTTACAATAAGGTTTCAAATGAATCAAACTGTCCGTGAGCTATTCAGGTTTCAACTCGATAGAAATTTGTTCGAGCTCATTTAAAGATGAACCAATCTAGAGCTTTATAGTTTTAGACTCGTGAGATCGTGAGCAAGCTCATTAGCTGAAATTAGTATGAAACTTTAATTAGTACTTTTATAAAACTAATATATATAAATTCATTATTTAACAGTAATAAGTATGATAAATCTTTGTAGTTGTATGAAATAATTGAACTTGAGTATGAATGTGATATTATTTTAGGATTAAATAATTTTTTCCATCAAAAAATTAATTAATATTTTAAATACAATATATATTAAGAAAGTTTGTTTAAATTCGATTATGTTCTTGAATTTCAAAGTATTCGATAAAAAAGCTCAAAGTCTGACTAAAAAATAAACAAACCAAACTTGAGCAAAATACTACTCGGCTCGACTCAGTTCTATAATACCCTTATTTATAACTTATGTATGTACTGTACCCAAATGATGTTTTGTAAACTAACTATTGGTCCAAGATCAGAGTTAATACACGTGCGAAAGTGACTAAAATTGATAATTGGGTAAGCATAGGGTTCAATTACATGCTGACTCTTGAAGAGTTAGTTGGATGTTAAGAAAACTCTTATTAGGTTGAGCAACTTAATGTCTCCATTCAATTATACTCAGGCAGCTCATTGATGTTGGGTTTCAAACGAAAAACTAAAAATAAATAAATGAGACAAGATGTTTATAGTGGTTCGGGAGTCAAAAGTCTCTACGCACACTTTGCATTCACAAAAAACGTAATTCACTAACTCCAATTGCCTACAGTAATTCAATACTAGTTGAAGTCTTTATTCTTCTCAAATGGGAGACTTGCGCTGATTGGGCATTACACACACTCCACATGATAGGCTTGATCAGTTTTTCTCCAATCACAAGTACTGGAGCTCTCGAAGCTCAATAGTTCTCCACGAACTAAGCTTCTACAACTACTAGTTGAAGATTTAGGTTGTCTTCAAGGAATTTCATATTTAGTGTTTGTTCCTACGGATCTACGGTCTCTCGGAAAACTTGTTCAATGATTAATTATAAGTTTTTGGTGGGAATCACATTTAAGAAATGTTGTAAGCTTTAAGTAGCTTAATGAGAAAAAGATTGCAAAGAGCTTATACGCTTAGTTCATATTGTTGAAGCTTTTGCAGTCTCTATATGTCTATGTATACTTCCACAATTTGATTAGCATATGTTGATTGATCTTAACGTATACCCTACTTTTGAAAGTATCTGTGAATGTGCAGAACTGCATGATTCCCAGGCTTTTTCTAAATGATCCCTACTTTTCTTAGCAATGCTTATAGAATAGCGGCAAAAGTAAATTGTCGATCTCTCGAGATATGATACAGTGAATTATTTAAATTATTAAAACACATTTTTGAAGGATTGTTTAATCGATTTCAGTTGATTGGTTATTAAACTAACTTAAAGCAGTAAATAAAATAAATTAAGAATTCAAATAGGAAAAGCAAAAATTCTAGGTAAAAATCCTTTCTATATGACATGTGATGGTGAAGTTAATCAATATCAATTTAATCTTGCATATGGTGAGAAATCAAATAAACATGGAATTCAAATTATCCTTCACTTCTCAGTCCTTCAAATAACTCTAAAATACATATTATTAGATTAAACTCTACAATTTAAATACTTGCTTCTCAGCCTTTCCATTGAATCATATTAAGAAAATTCATATTCTATTATCAATTGTCACTTGGTCGGTTCACGAGTGATAACTTGCAATTTAAACTAGTGGTCAATTAATTTAGATTGGTAACTAAACCACAAAAATGATAGACCCAAGCAAGAGGGTAATTCAATTAATAAAACGTGTACATGCATCCAGAACATTTGTTAAAACATCAGAATCTGCTAAGAAATTTAGCCACTCAGAATTGAGATAATAAACATGAAAATAAATAGCATAAATGAAAAGAAAAAAAGAGAAAGAATCCAGATCAAGAGTCATAAATTATTGAATTTCGTTCTTCTTCAATTTGAAAAACGAAACTGTATAATAATAAAAATCATAAATAATTTCTTTCCTAATGGACCTTTTTCTACTAGTGGTTGGATAAGATTTGATATGGTAAATGATAGATAATAATATCCACATAATAAAGTAATACATGTCTTATCGCCTTGTGTGTCGACCGATATGGTCACTGTATTTCCCAACATGTTGTATCGACCACGACACTCCATGTGTCGCTCAACATCGTGAATAATCTTTAATCTTCAATTATCTTTCGAGTATCAGTCGACACAGATGTTATGTCGACCGATACCATAAATAATTCATTCCTTTTTCATTCGACATCATTTTACATTGTGTGACAAACCATATCAACCGACATACACCATGTGTCGACTGACAGTGAGACAAAATTCAGATTTTTTTCAACTTGTTCACTTATTTAATCATCTAAAACTTACCACCAAAAACAAAAAACATACCTTGCCACTTTAATGCTAAGAAATAATATAAAACTAACTTAAACTTAGGAAAACAATCAATAAAATACATTGATAAAAGATATAAAATATGAGTTTATCAACTTCTTTAAACTTGAACGTTTGATTGTCCTCAATCAAAAAACTAGGAATAAATATCAAGATTATGAAATAATGATGTGTGATGCCTCATAGATCCATCACAATTAAAGTATGAAATTATCAATGTTGGGGCCAAGATCCAGAGGTCCAGGCCTATTAAACTCAACGGCTCAAACAATTGTCGACCCAAAAGTCATAAGTCCACTCGGAATATGAAAAGACTCAGAATCGCCTAAGGCAGGAGATCAACGTCAACCTCGAGAGCTCCTCGACACCGACCACGTTTGGGGGTCAGTGGCGAGGAGGACACAACACCTCAAGGAAGCCTGGTGGCGTATGACCGTCGAAAACCTTAACCGACCCTAAAAATCCTGGGATCGTTCTAAAATTCACGGCGAGCACGAGTTCGCCAATAGCTAGGGTTTGGTTAGAACTCTCTCCCCTATCCTGTTTATAAATAGGGGTTGAGATTTCATTTTTGGTATCTTTTCTTATTGTAAAAACACGTTGTAATGCTACCAAATTTCCATCAGACTTCACCCTTCTCATACGAATTTCATTTGTCTTAACTTTATTAGTTTTTTATCTATTTTCTAAAAAATTTCGGTTTGTTCTTTCGTTGTTATCGATTATTTCTCTTGCCATTATTTGTTATTTCTTAATAATTTTGAGGGCTCCGTTTACTCAGATAAATCAAACCTTAACATTTGGCACCCACCGTGGGGCCCTTGGAATTTGCTTTCGATTTTCATAGTAGGTAACATCGAGAGAACCGGAGATCTTCCTAAGGAGCCGGATGGTGCGATTGAGCTCATCCCCCTTGACAAATTAGTCCGACGAACCCACCAGGAAATCGGGATGCAACCTGTGCCGTGAAGAGTAATGAACGCGGAGCTGACCCATTTTTCCAAAGAAATGGATGAAAATCGATGCAAGATGAAGGAAATGGATACAGGGTTATGGAACTCCATGCGACGAACCACGAACTGTGAAAGGAGAATCACCTGCACCGAGAGGTGGACACCTTTAAGAGTCATTCGATTATTGAGGAGCCCCATTTGACTGGTGTAAAGTAAATTAACCCGCAGAGGAATCTCGCGAGCAGGCTTGACAATGTGGTTGATATCGACCCCCCTCGGGGGGCAGATACCGAGCATACTGCCTCGGGTGGAGCAAGATTGAGGCTGACCCTATAGTTCCCTAGAGACCAAGAAAAGATACCAGACCCGAGCAACAAATTCGTAAAGTGCCTCGAGGCTCGCATGTCTATGTTCGAGTCTCTATTGACTAGAATCTCAGGTGCTCTACTCCCGGACCTGATGATCCCCCGGGACAGCTACACCGACTCGCCATTCACCCTGATATCACCAACATAGACAACCCGACGAAGTTCACACCCCCATCATTCACATTGTATGATGGCACAATGGACCGTGAAGACCACATTTCCCTCTACAAACAAAAGATGTTAACCACCTCTGTACCATCTAATCTTTGTGAAGCGTGTATGTGTAAAAGCTTCGGGCCTTGCCTCACTGGCCCGGCACTCCAGTGGTTTCTCAACATGCCAAAGAATTCTATTTCAACCTTCTCGAAGCTGCACTATGCCTTTAGAAAGCAATACTCCAACTGCAGGCGCGTGGCCAAAATCCCTGAAGCGCTCAACAATATGCGCATTAGGAAGGGAGAATCATTGAGGTCATACATTAGGCGGTTCAACCGCGAGCTTGCGTCAATTCCTCATTGTCCTCCTCAAACCGCAGTCTACACATTCAAAAATGGCCTCGATGTCACGTCCAAGCTCTATCGCAATTTGACAAGCCACTAATGTTATGATATGGATTCGATGCTCGCCTAGGCATGGGCCGAAATTAATTGGGAAGAGGATGAACCAAACCGCATTGCTCACGTGAACACGTAGAAGGCGGCTGAACTCGCCGAGGCATAGAAGCGAGATCAACCAAAGCCTAAGTCCTCGAGCTCGAGGTATGTGGATTGCAGGGATTTTTGGAATGACCAATGATCAAGAAAGGATTATCCTTAGAGTCGAACACCAAGGGTTGATGAAGTAGCTTCCATTTCATACTATTTGAGCTTCGACCAGAATTACCTGGTCAACAATGTCCTCAAGAATTTGGGTAACACGGTGAAATGGTCCGGGAAAATGATCTTCGACCTGAAAATGCGCGACACAAGAAGTTTTTCAACTTCCATAACGATCACGGGCACAAGACAGACGAGTGTCAGGCACTACGATAGGAAGTTCTAGAACTACTAAAGAATGGGTTCTTAACGGAATACTTAACGAACAAAGGAAAAAACACTTAGACAAGAGGAAGACAGACAAATCTGCCCAAGGGTACATAACCTTAGAACAAACCACCCCAGGCTGAACGGGCAGTTCATGTCACTATAGGGGGATCAAAAGTGAGTGGTAGGTCGCGATCAGTGGCAAAAAGAGCCAGGCGGGCCCTAAACTACAGGCTCACAATGGAAACTCCACCAAGAGCACGAAGTTATTGAATTTACATGTGATGACGCGCCTGACCTCGTCCATCCTCATCATGAAATGTTAGTCATATCCGTATTGATCTCCAACTGCCAAGTGAAGAGGCTACTCATCGACAATGGCAGCTCAACCAACATACTATTCCTACAAACTCTAAAGGAAATGCAAATTCCAACTAGGGAAATAGAGCCGGTCACCATGATATTGTACGGTTTTAACGGTGACCAACAACAAAAGGTAGGAGAAATTACTTTACCTGTTTACTCTGGAGGCTAGAACCTCGACGTGAAATTCCAAGTAGTTGAAACGATTTTGGCTCACAACGTAATCCTCGGGCGACCCTGGATCAATGAACTCAAAGCAATCCCTTCCTCCTACCATCAAGTTCTAAAATTCCCGATGCCTTGGGAAATGCAAACGATCTGTGGGGAACAAAAAGCCTCAAGGGACTGCTATTACACAAGTTTTAAAGTAGTGTGTGCTCAGCAACATGCCGAGAATGCAACCCCTATCACTCGACCCGAGTCTAAACAACTCAAAGAAATTGCCATTGATGAATCACACCCAACACGAAAAACCTTTATTGGTTCGGAACTCACACCAAACATCTAGAGCTCTTTGATATGCTTCCTTTAGTGCAAGATCCACGTATTTTCATAATCGCACCGTGATATGACAGGCATAGACCTAATAATAATCACACATCGACTATAGGTCGACCCTAACCGTAGGCCGGTCTAACAAAGAAGATGAAAATTCTTGGTAGAAAAGAACCAGGCCATAAACAAAGAGGTTCAGAAGCTCATCGATATCGGGTTAGTGCAAGAAATACACTATCCCACGTGGTTGGCAAATGTGGTGGTGGCAAAAAATGGCAATATCCATGTGTGCATAGACTTCACGGACCTCAACAAGGCCAGCCCTAAGGATCCCTATCCTCTGCCACATATTGATGCTATGGTCAATGCAACTGCTGGCAACGAACTCCTCAGCTTCATTGATGCATTTTTGGGGTATAACCAGATACAAATGCACCCCGATGACCAAGAAAAAATTGTGTTCATAACGAGCCATGGGATCTAGTGCTATAAAGTAATGCCGTTCGGGTTGAAGAACGCCAGCTCAACCTACTAGCACCTTGTCAACTCCATGTTCAAAGACAAGATTGGCAAAACCATGGAGGTTTACATCGATAATATGCTCATCAAGTCTTTGCAATCTCAAGATCACGTAGCCCATCTTCAGAAAGCATTCCAAATGCTCGAGTAGTATAATGTGAAGCTGAATCCCGCTAAATGTTCATTCGGGGTATCTTCCAGTAATTTCTTGGGACATAGTGACCCAGAGAGGAATAGAGGCGGATCCCACTCAGATCCAAGCCATCCAAAGATGCCCGAGGAAGTGCAAAAACTCACCGGCTGCCTCGCTGCACTCAGTCCCTTCATCTCACAATATTCCGAATGCACACCTTCGTTCTTCAACACGATGGAAAAAGGAAAACGCTTTGAATGGACAGATGAATGCGCAAAGATGCTCGATAAATTACAAGCCTACCATGCCAGTCCATCTTTACTCTCTAAACCCATTGACGGCGAAACCCTGCTACTTTACCTCTCTGTATCCGATCATGCCGTGGGAGTGGTACTAATACATGATGTCGAGGTAAAACAACATCCGGTGCACTATGCTAGCAAATCCATTACACAACTCTCGAGAAACTTGTGCTTGCACTCGTCAATGCCACCCGGAAACTGCACCTATACTTCGGGGCACATCCCATCAGGGTAATCACAGCTTACCGAATTTGAGCTGTGCTCGCTAAACCTAATCTCTCAGGTCGACAACTCAAGTGGGTGGTAGAAGTTAAGGGCTATGGAATATAGTACAAGCCTAGAACTGCCATCAAGTCACAAGTACTAGCTAATTTTGTCGCTGATTTCTCCACCAACCTCTAATTGAAAGCAAAAAACGAGGTTGCAGCAATGACACAAACCGAGTCAGATTCTGGTCTCTAGTTCTTGAGGATCGACGGAGCAAGCAATGCAAATGGAAATGAAGCAGGGATCATGCTCTCGGATCCTCAAGGAGAGAGTTACGAGCGAGCATTTCACCTTAACTTCCCGACTACTAATAACGAAGCAGAGTATGAAGCACTCATCCAAGGGATGAGACTAGCCCAAGAACTAAGGGCTCGCAAGATACGTGCAGAAAGCGATTCACAACTAATCGTCAACCAACTGGATGGGACTTATGCCGTAAAAGAGGCCCGACTGAAGTCATATCATGCAATGGTCATAGAACTCAGGAACAAGATGGATGAGTGGGACCTCCGGCACATCCCCCGTGAATCAAATATCCGGGTAGATGCCATAGCTAACCGGACTACCACTAGTGTGGCTCAAATAACTGGTCGGTCCCCAAAGTCTTGCTATCTCACCGTCCTTCGCCACCCAACACCAAGTCGCGCCGGTCATCCAAGGCGTGGACGATTGGAGGACCCCCCATAATCCCACAATTACTTGGCGAATTCATCCCCTACAACATAAATGAAGCCATCAAAATTGAGAGAGTAGCCGCCCGATACACGCTGGTTGGAAACAACTAATACCGATGATCATTCGGGGGACCCCTCCTGAAATGCATTGCACCCTCTAAAACCGAGCGCGCATTTACATAAATACACGAAGGCAACTGCAACAATCACGTAGGGGCTCGATCAGTAGCCTATAAAACCATTACCACAAGGTTCTACTGGCTAACAATAAAAAGAGATGCCACTGACCACGTCAAACGATGCGACAACTGCCAGCACTTTAAAGCATCATCACAGTGAAAACGCTAAACCGCTTCTCATAGTGACAAATTACTTCACCAAATGGGTCAAGGGTGAGGCATTAGGAAAGACCTGAGATCTGGAGGTTATTAAATTTATGTGAAAACACATCATCTATCATTTTGGCATACACAAGGAAATACGCACCGACAACGGATGACAGTTCGCTAACGACATAGAGACAAAGAACACAGTCCAGAACTCATGACAGTTTCAGCATCGGTCCAGATTCAGCCCTAGTCATGGCAGCCGCCGGCGGCGACGGCAGGCGGCGGCGCTGCAGGCTGCAGCGGCAGTGGGTGGCGGCGGCGCGGCAGAACTTGGTTCTGCAGTGTGGCTGGGCCGCGCCCAGTTTACTCCTGCTGCTGCTCGTGTTTCCGGCGAGCATGGTGGTCCTGAGCCGGCAAACTCCCAGATCCAGCCAGGGTGACAGGCAAGCGGCGGTCGTCGTGTGCCGGGCAAGGCAGGCCGCGCGCCTTCTTCACGCGGCGCAGGCGGGTGGAGGCGGCAGGGAGTTTTCCCTGCAGCTGGGCCGCGCTCGTCCCTCTCTCTCCCCATTGCATTTTGACGCAGGACCAGCGATGGTCGTGGGTGAGACAGACGGCGATGGTGGTGGTTGTGCGCAGAGGCAAGGGTCGTTGGTTCGTGTAGCCAGCGGTGGCGTGCTGGGCAGGCCGCGCGGCGGCTCCCTCTCGCGCAATTGCTGCTGCTTCGCATCCCCTGCGATTTGCCGGTGACACAGGCTGCTGGGGACGGCGACCGGGATGCGGCTGGGCTACGGGCGAAGGCTGGCGGCGTGCTCCGACGTGGGTGGCGCCGGAAAGGCGGCTGGGGGCTGATGGCTGTGTAGGTGGCGGCTAGGGTTTGCTGAAACCCTAGGGTTTGGCAGCCCGGGCTGTAGCTCGGGCCCGTCAGCCCGGAGGCGGCCCGCAGTCCTGAAAAATTAGGGTTTTGCTGCTGTTGGGCCGGAAACCCTAATTTTCAGCCCAACTGCTGTTTTTTTCAGCCCGATTCGGATTACAAGTCAAATGGAGGCCCAGTTTGAAGATCTGTATTGGAATTAAATCTTGCAATAGTTATATTTAATTTATTTCAGTTGTAATCGCATCTGAGGGGCCACGAGAATTTATTTGTTTATTTATTTATTTTTGTAATGATGTGATTTATTATGTGCGCACTAGTAAATAATAGGAAAACATGTTTATTAGCTTTAATTATTTACTTTTATAAGCATGTTGCAATTTAATTTTTTGAACATGTCTTATGTGTTTTATTTTATGTTTTAAATTATGTCTATAAATTCCGGGATCATATTAATTTATGATGGAATTTTGGGTGTGACATAATTTATGACAACATAAAATAATGTGTGCGCATGAAACCTTTAGAATTAAAAATACTAAGCTGGATTTTGGTTCTTTTCTAACCAAGATCATTAGACCTCCACAAATACGGCCTCTCATTAGAAGTAATGCATTTCGAAGCGTAAACGTCTACTTCAGTAGCTTGCGTTAGAAATAATTTACTAGTTCTAATGCGATGAGGTTTCTAAATAAAACATTTAGTTTAATATGAGAAGTGGGAGCCTCTGAGCAAACGTCTACTTCAGTAGCTTGCATTGAGACAACTTTCACTGGTCTCTAAGATTAATCTAAATGGGATAACAAAGGATGTTAAGGGCAGGATGCATGGGTCTAGTACGTATGTCGAATCGCCTTTTAATGTCCGGAGTTAGGCTTGTGGTTACTTTGGCTTAGATGTTGCCTGAGTACAACTCATGCATGAGATCCCTGCTCAAGATAGGTGAACATGGTCTAAAGATCTCCAATATTAATTTCTTTTGCCGGCGGATACCTGGCATGGAGAGAAATTAAAGGACCTATTTTGGTCTGGTCGAGCGTTTGCCGTAAACGTCTACTTCAGTAGCTTGCGGTGAATTAGCTTGGGCAATTGGAGGGAACAAATTGCATTGTTTTATCTAAAGGTTCTATGCATATTTGTTTCAATTTGTTCGTAGTATGTGCTTACTTTAATTCGCTTATTTGTTTTCAGATATGTCTATGAATAATGTCATTAATATCCTCGCTCAAAATCCTCTCAATGGTCCGAATTTTCTTGAATGGAAATGTAATTTGGATTATATCCTTGTTGCGGAAGAACACAAGTTTGTCCTTACTGATCCTTGTCCGCCAGTCCCAGCTGCTGATGCTACTGCCGAGCAGCAGCAGTCTTACGATAAGTGGATCAAGTCTAATAATGTAGTGAAATGCTACATGATGACCACTATGAGTAAGGTACTGCAGCTGCAGCATCAGCATTATGATAAGGCCTGTGAGATTATGGATAATCTAACAGCGACTTATGGGGAGACGGACAGAACTGTCAGATTCAATCTCATGAGGGAGATTGTGAGTAAGAAAATGTCTGAAGGCAGTTCAGTGAGAGAGCACGTGGTTGCCATGACTCACCTCATGGATGAACTAATGTTGCATGGTGGTGGTATTGACGGGGAAGCCCAAGTCGATATCATACTAAACTCTCTTCCCAAGTCCTTTGAAAACATCAGGTTGAATGCTGTGATGAACAAGAAGGAGTATACTCTTAATGAGTTACTCAGTGACTTGATGGCAGCACAGTCCCTGATGGAACCCGATAAAGCAGTTTTAGTTTCTTCCGGTAGCCGCTCTGCTGCTCCTAAACGAGCAAAACCTATAAGAACGGCTAGGAATAAGAACAAGAAAACTGCTGGTGGGAACAATGGAGTTTATGCTCCAAAGAAAAAGGTTGGGAAAGTTAAAGGAAAGGGCAAGTGTTACCGCTGTGGCAATCTAGGACACTGGAAAGCAAATTATCCAGGTGCTAACACCAATGGACGAGGTACGTCATCATTTACATGTCTAGTATCAGTTTTCTACTCCTTGAGAGTAGTGGTTACTGTGAATACTAATCATGTTTTGGCTGCGTTATGCAGAGAATCAAGCTGATGATAATGCTTGAGGATGACGGGACTACCTACTCCAAGGAATATGCTAGAGATCGTTCTCAAGCTGTTGGAGTTATTTGCTTAAAGTTTATGTTAAAACTCTGTTTTAATTCAAGATCTTTTGAAGAGATATTGGATTTGTTTTGATAAACAATTTTCATCTATTGTTATGGATTATCAGTTATTCAGATAGAGTTTTTCTATCAATATGAATAACAGTGTTTTCTATTATGGATGATTGTCTCTTCATTACTTGATTACATAAACTATCAGTGTTCTAAGGTGTAATTTAAGAGAATCTCTATAGAGATAGGTTACATCAGTCTAAGTAGTTTAAAGTAAATCATGGAATTATGGATTCAATCCAGGTATTCCTTTGAATGGTACTTATGAAAACTACTTAGAGGTATAAGATGGTAACTAGGCATTGATACTGTAATCATTTAAGATTTGGATATGTTTATCTAGTTCACTACAAGTCTTAGTCTCTTGCTTTAATCAAGAGCGTTCAAGACTAAGGTAGAGAATAAGTTAAACAAGACCGTAAAAAATTATGGTTCATTCATAGTGGTATATCTTAAGTCATGAGTTTTACAATATCAGGCAGAGCAAAGGGATTACATCCCAGTTAACTACACCTATTATCCCTCGATTGGGATCGTGTAGGCAAGACGAAATAAGATTCTTAAAAAGTTTATAAGTTATGCCAGCTTTGCCAAATTTTTCGTTTTTTGGGAAGAGCGCCAAAAGCAGTTGTATGTTTGCTTAATCTAGTGTCTTCTAAATCAGTTACAAATACCCTAGCAGACCTTGACTATGTCAAAAGGGCAATGATGGGTAATTCGGCCTTCAAGCTGATATAGGAAACTGATTGTTTGGAAGAAAGGTTTAAGCTAGTACTGCTTTGTGGGCTATTCCTAGTAAACGAAAGGATGGTTGCTTTGTGTATCCTAGATACAAGCAAGTTATATAGGATGAAACCATGTATCCAAATGTGAGATTGTTCTCTAACGTTTTAGAGAAGACAATTCAAATCCATCAGGAAATACCCCGTGGCATATTGTTCATACCTTGGAAGGTATGGTACCAATTGCACGGTCATCTGTGTAAGGTGGTAAACCACAAATTAATGCACCATTAACTGACAACATAAAAGAAGCATCGTTGCAGTGGGAGGTTGCCTTAACAGGCTTAGAGGTACTAGTTCGTGGAAACAGTCTCTGGACTTGTTCCCAATTTAACGAACAACATCGTACTCATTCCTTAAAGCACAACGAAGCTGTTAAGACAAATGATGCAGTTTAATGACTTCAAGTCATGGATTCAGAAATGAATCAGTAAAGGTTATGGTTGTGTATTAGGGTCAGTGATTGCTAAATAGCTTTCCAGCTATAAGCAACTGATTGATATATATGAAAAGTGCACGAATGGCAACCTAGTATATTCGAGTATCTAGGTTAGTGAGTAATGTATGTTTCACAACAAGACCTTCTCACTGGTTGCAATTATTAAACTCATTCGAATTCTTTTTAACCATAACAGCACATATGAATCTAAATATCTGGAAGATAGATGACGTTATCCGTATTTTATAAACGGGTACCTTGATAAAAGGTGACGACATCTGTATGCGACAATTAGATAAGTTATGTGCAGCATCATGTCTCGAAGCCAATGTAGTTCAAGTATGAACTTAAAGGAGCTTCAAAGTCATGAAACAGACATTTCGATATTGTCTATCGAGAATGAGAGTTTCATGTATTAGTTATGTGTCAGCGGAAGCGTGGTTTTCCTTGCACATTATGCAGATATTATTTTCACATTCGGAAATGGTGTGGGGATATTGTCAGGCATAAAGGATGGTTATCCGAATAGTTTCAGAAGTACGACTTATGAGATTTTGAAACACTTTTTGAATTAAAGTCTTGTGTTGTCACAAGAAAAGGATGTTCGGGTATCTCAAGTCGCTTAAATTGATTCTGCGATGAGTCGTTCATAGCAAGAAAGATTGTTGTCTTTCTATATTGCAGATGAACGAGTTCAGATGTCTGTAATGCTATAAGCATGTTAGACAGACATCAGTTCAACTCTGGATAGGCACATCGGTTTACAAGTGTGCTATGTGAGTTGAATGGCATCGGATATCCAGGAGGATCATATTGAAAGGAAGTTGACCTCTAACTATGTGTTGGCCTTGGAGGAGGAGTTATAGGAATCTAACACAGAAGTGTGTTGCAAATTCCGGTATGAAGGCTGAGTTATTGTCAGCTTCATTAGCTTCGCAAGAAGCAGTCTAGCTCCGATGCCATCCTCTAGAGGTGTGTGTTCTGAGTTTGCCTAATTAAATCACAAGGAATTGTGATTATGTTGGTGCAATGACAAACTCAAAGGAACCCAAGACTCACAAGGTGGTGAAACACATAGGATGTGCGGAATCACATCATACGAGAAATCGTGACAAGAGGTAACGTGAATGCAGTGGGAGTGATTGACAGTATAGACACACTTAATACTTTGATAAAGCAATGGTATTATGCTTTAAGTATAAGTGGGAGATTGTTGGGATTGTATACTGAAAGCATATATGATTAAGTGTTTTGTACACTGGTCTTCATATATGTTGCCCAAACAATGCTCGCTGTCTGATGAAACAAACATACAACGAACCATAATATCCTATTATCTCGCCTATAGGGATGATCATATGGTGTGTAGGAGATCACAGAGGATCATATGAGTCGTTTGACCTAGCGAGATATAAACAGTATCACAGCTGACACGGTCCCTGGATAGGCTGTCGGTCTAAGCTGCGGCATATCGGTTCATAAGTGGGCTTATCCTAGCTACTTGATATGTCGGTACATGGTTATCTATTGATGGGATCAACAGTGGGATGTGCCATTCTCATTGACATACGAATGAGCCAGATCCCTAACATACTTCCTATGATCTTAAACCTAACTGAAGGATAAGGGGCACACACAGATTGACCACACTTTGATTTACTAGAGTGGCGAGTCTTACATGTGCTCTAATACTTGTATTTTGGGTGTTGGCAATTTGTGTGTGGCCTGCTTAGTCTGGACGTTTAGGTAAGCATATCCGTTTCAGGATGGTGACATTCCCTGAGGAGCTCACAAGGTTCATTATGCTAAACCCTGCAGGTTGAATTATTTAATTCAGGCATAAGTGAAAATGAGTGAGTGGTATTACTCAGGAAATAAGAGATTAATTATTTGTGGCTGATTGTTATAAGCCAAATTAATTAATGAATGTCTATAACCATAAATATGTGGATCATGTTAGTTTGGTGCAACCCGTTCCTAATAACGTGGTAATAAAGGGGCGAGTCAGCATTGTTACCGTGGTGAAGGTTAAAACAATGTTTTATTAATTAATTATGTTCTGGGTTGAACAAGGAAGGATTAATTAATAAAGAGGGCCCACTTTATTATTTGCATCTGGTCCCTGGTCTGGCCCATGACTGCTCAAGCCCATTAGGGTTAGGGATTCTCAAAACCCTAACACTATATATAGGCCTTCTCTCTATCAGATCATTAAGAATTCGGGTTTTCAGTAAAATTGAGAGAGACGACGACAGCTGATCTAGAGGGAGGAACTGATCGATTTCTCCGGATCTCAGATCCAACTTGGTTGATAATCCTCACCAGATTTCCAAGGAGCAAGGGAACAGATCAGAAGATCAGATCTGTAGGAACAACTGTTCATCGCCGGTGTTCAGATTCAGATCCAGATCTATTTCATCGTTATTGGATCCGATCTAGATCTGTAGATCAAACTGTGAAATCAGGTATTCTCTAAATCCATCCTCTGCAATTAATTTTGTAGGAGCATGCATAGGATCGCATGGTTTATTTAATTAAAATTTGTTCCTGGTATCCTAAGAACGATCCTTGGCAAGAAATTCATTAATGGCAACTCGTGTTGTCCATCGTACACTCAAACCCTACACTTATATCATTATAGATATTTACCTTAGTTCATTTACAATGTAGAAAGACAACAATCTTTCTTGCTGTGAACGACACACCACATAATTAATTTAAGCGACTTGAGATACCTGAACATCCTTTTCTTGTGACCACGCAAGACTTTAATTCAAAAAATGTTCCAAGATTTCATAAGTCCTACTTCTGAAACTGTTCGGATAACCATCCTTTATGCCTGACAATATCTCCACACCATTTCCGAATGTGAAAATACCATCTACATAATGTGCAAGGAAAACCACGCTTCCGGTGACATATAACTGGTACATGAAACTCTCATTCTCGATAGAAAATATCGAAATGTCTGTTCCATGACTTGAAGCTCCTTTAAGTTCATACTTGAACTACCTTGGCTTCCAGACATGATGCTTTGCACATAACTTATCTGGTTGTTGCATACAGATGTCGTCACCTCTTATCAAGGTACCCGTTTATAAAATACGAATGACGTCATCTATCTTATAAAATAGGAACGGGTTGCACCAAACTAACATGATCCACATATTTAAGGTTTTAGACATTCATTAATTAATTTGGCTTATGACAATCAGCCACAATTAATTAATCTCTTATTTCCTGAGTAATACCACTCACTCCTTTTCACTTATGCCTGAATTAAATAATTCAACCTGCAGGGTTTAGCATAATGAACCTTGTGAGCTCCTCAGGGAATGTCACCATCCTGAAACGGATATGCTTACCTAAACGTCCAGACTAAGCAGGCCACACACAAATTGCCAACACCCAAAATACAAGTATTAGAGTACATGTAAGACTCGCCACTCTAGTAAATCAAAGTGTGGTCAATCTGTGTGTGCCCATTATCCTTCAGTTAGGTTTAAGATCATAGGAAGTATGTTAGGGATCTGGCTCACTCATATGTCAATGAGAATGGCACATCCCACTGTTGATCCCATCAATACATAACCATGTACCGACACATCAAGTAGCTAGGATAAGCCCACTTATAAACTGATGTGCCGCAGCTTAGACCGATAGCCTATCCTGGGACTGTCTCAGCTGTGATACTGTTTATATCTCGCTAGGTCAAACGATTCATATGATCCTCTGTGATCTCCTACACACCATATGATCATCCCTGCAGGCGAGATAATAGGATATTATGGTTCGTTGTATGTTCGTTTCATCAGATAGCGAGTATTGTTGTAGCAACACATATATGAAGACCAGTGTACAAAACACTTAATCATATATGCTTTCAGTATATAATCCCAACAGGTGAGGTGGAGGAGGCGGTGTCGGAGATAGGGTCAAAGAGGACCCTTTGGTCCCCTTTCCAATGGACCCTTCGACCCCAGAGCTAGATGGATGCAGGCCCGGAGAGGCACGCGGCTATTATGTTGTATGCTTCTTCAGTAGAGGCTGGCCGTCAGTCGAGTCCGAGGTCTACCCCTCGCGCTGATGCTTTTGTGCCATCATTGCTGCAAGGAGGTCGGCAGGGGAAAGACCGACCATATCAACAGGAGAAATTTCTTTTTTCCATCGGTCGTTCGTCCAATATTCAACACCGACGCTTCTCTTTCCATGAACCATGTTACACTCGCGGTTCGACCTCGAAAAAGCAAAATTGATCCTCGATGACTCTTCGGTGGTAAGGATTGTCTACTTGTACCCTGCGAGCAAACGAACAAAATATTAGAATATGAGAACCGACCGATCATCACACTTCCAAAAAAAAGGGGTAAACACTTATAGGAATTCCCCCTCGACAAGGGATTCAGCCTCAGAGTGTTTCATCTTCAACCACACCCAATGATTCTTCCAGCGGGGAGTGTTCTGCGCACAATTGGTGATCATAGCCTCCCTCAACGAGTCTTTCTTGGTGAAATACTAGTAACCCTTTGAGTATCGACTCAACCGATACAAGAAATTCCACTCACAAAGCATCGGCAGACCGAGCCCCCGTAAAAATACAAGAAATGTGCCACGCATGTGGCACCAGCTAATTGGAGCCACTTGAAATGGTGTGAGACCATACAATTGGGGCACGACTCAAAAGAAAGAATGGGTTGGCACTCCGATCCCATACTTAATTACTGGTAGGAAGAAGGTCACATCATCACCAATTGGAGAACAACATCGGCGGGTTGAGGCGGGCAATATATACACCATCTTATGGCATGCGACCCCCATCGAACATTTCTTAACGAGCTCCTCGGTGGCCAATGAGACAGCCGACCGAACATGATCATTCGGGTTGATCACATCCTTTTTGCCTAGGACTTGTCGACCTCCATCAGGACAAAGGAGTCCTCGCTGTCCTCCTTGCCGTCGTTCCACAATATTTCATGATCCAAACCACCCTCGGATCCAAGGCCTTCATCGCACGAGCTGCAATCGAACTGACCACCCTCCGATCCCGAGGAGGCAGCCTCTTCATGGTTGGATGACTGCCTAATTTTGGCCCCAGTTGATCCTGAAGACGAGGATGATTTCTCCTAGATCTCTACCGAAGAATCCATTACTTGTTTCTAAATACTAAAAACCACAAAAATAAAGGATGCAAAATTGCCAAAACACAAAAGAGGAGGTTCTCCATAAAACAAACGAAAAGAACAAAAAATACGCGAATGCATGGAATAGAACCTCAAAACCAAAATGACCGGAAAAAGAGTTACAACTTCCACACCTATCCTACCAAATAGATCCACCCACGTACCCCAAAAATAATAATAAGTCAGGAAATAGAATGCAAGGAAACATAAAAGAAATGAAAATACCACCACGGCTGAAATCCAAATCCCAAATCAATCAAGCAAAATAACTAAACCCCGCAGCAAAGGAAAACCACAAAGAGGAAGAATAAGGTAAGTCAATACAGTCTGCATCCGGAGGAAGGATAAATTCCTAGAGCCCTAAATCGCCCATGCAAGCACTATCGCACAACGTCGCATGCCAGGAAAAAAAAGGAAATGGAAGGGACAAGGCAACCATGACCAGAGACAAGAACCAAAGTAGAACATAAATACTGAAACAAGACACAAACTGCACACCACACGACCAAAAGAAACACACAAGAACGGAACCAAACAGCATGAAAGGGAAGCAACGGATACAATGCAACAATCAATATAGCCCATCTCAAATCTCCCAAAGTCATAAAACCCTAAGTCGCGAGGGATCTATAACCCGTAAAACCTAGAATCATTGAAAACACACATGCTTAATAAGTCAAAATAAACCAGAAAACAAAGTAGAAGAAGAGAGTTTTACCTATGTGACGAGCAGCGGTGGGAGAAGACGGTAAAATCACCTAAGCAACAACACCGGTCAAGCAATGAACGCCAGAACAGTAGTTGCTGGAATAACAGGTCGTAGAGAGAGAGAAAGAGATGAACAGTTGCGGAATCAGAAAACAAAAAAAATTATGAGCGGTTTCAACTTTTAAAGTAAAAATGGCTCAGTTTTTCGTAATTGACCCCGAAGTTGGGGTTAATTACGAACGTGCCACTGCAAGGGCGGCAGAACTCAAATACCACAAGTTTCATGCTCGACACCGAGTATGTCCGGGCTCGCAGTCGACCCCTAATCTTTCTCAATATTTACCCGCGCCCTAAAAGCCAAAGCTAAGGCCTATAACTACGGGACAAACTCTGACGCGATCGTTGCCGCCAATGGGAATGTGGGGCTTCCCCCTGGGAAACCCACAAATGCCTAATGATCCGCCAGAACTCGCCCCACAAGCACTTCCAGGAGCCTAGACAAAGTGCACGCGCGAGAGTAATGTTCCGTGCAAGAGAACATTCCCTGGAATGATTCTAACCCGTGTTGATTTTGGACCCACACATAGGCCCACGAGATGGCATTCCAGTGACATCCGACATAGTCATATACTTACATTCCCAAGGAATCATCATACTGACATGGAGTAATATCCTGGTTACTCTCCATAGGATCTGCTCTCTCTGGAAGCACCTCCCAGGCCTTGAGAGTAGTCTCTCGGATGCCTTAAAACTCTGCACTCTATAATGTATTTCGGCTGAAAATTTTGATTCCAGTGCTTATCCGCAATAGACCCAAGAATCAAAAGGGACTATTATTGGGGTCAGGCCCCAGAGATCTAGGCCCATTAAACTCAATGGCCCAAACAACCGCTAGCCCAAAAGTCACAAGTCCACTCAAAATAGGAAAAGACTCTAAATTGTCTAAGGCTTGAGATTAACGTCGACCTAGAGAGATGCTCGACACCGACCACGTTTGGGGGTCGCTGGCCAAGAGGGCACAACACCTCAAGGAAGCCTGGCGGCGCTTGATTGTTGAAAACCTTAACTGACCCCAAATATCCCGGGATCGTTCCAAAATTTGTGGCAAGCAAAAGCTCGCCGATAGCTAGGGTTTGGGTAGAACTCTCTCCCCTATCTTGCCTATAAATAGGGGTTGAGAGTTTATTTTTTGGTATCTTTTCCTATTGTAAAAACACGCTGTAACGCTGCCGAATTTCCATCAGACTTCGCCATTCTCATACAAATTTTATCTGTCATAACTTTATTAGCTTTACTTTATTTTCTCCTAAATTTTGGTTTGTTCTTTCATTCTTATAGATTATTTCTCTTGCCATTATCTGTTATTTCTTAATAATTTTGAGGGCTCTGTTTATTCCGATTAATCGAACCTCAACAATCAAAAAAGTATAAACAAGAAGAAATGGTAGAGAAATATGGTCAAGTGACTAAGATTAATTTAGCGTGCACTCTTAACAATTCCAAATTTCCATTTTTATTCTTCTATCGCTTCTCAAATATAATAATTCAAAGCAATAACATGTCTTTCTATCCTTCTATGTTCATTTTTTTTCTTTCGTCGAGCTTATAAGAACATGTTTTATTTTTCTATAGAACTCACAAACATCGCTATTATACCAACTCTCTATAACATCCAAATCATATATATAAACCATCCTTATTCTTCCCCAAATCTCATGGACAAGACAAAAACCACCTAAACTTCATCGAAATCTCATAGACAAAAAAAATTATGTAAGGCTCGAAGGGTGATGGTCGCAAAACATCAGAGAAAAATGCGCACCAGAAGTTAATAATCAAATATGTGATGGTCCTAGCTGACTCTTACTCAAATCAGTTGAGACTCTGAAAGTGTTGTTTGATCACATGAAATTAAATTACCAGTTTTGAGATATACTCTAACAACTTGTGAGCTTTTGAGTTTCAGAGTAAGAACATAAAACTAAAAGAGTAAAGTGCGGAAAGCAGTAAAAATGGTACAAGGATTTTTATAGTGGTTCGGAAGCCTGAAGATTCTGCATCCACTCTTTGATCACCAAAAGGATCGAAAAATACTAGAACATATTACAAGTAATATCACTAGTCTATAGCAGTCCCGGGAAACTCATACGTCATCCAATTGTAAGTGCTTTGATAGCTGTAGAAACAACGAGCATATAATATTTTTTACACCCAAAGGTGGTCGATCCCCCAGGGACTGTACTACGAACTACCCAAAGTACTAGCTATAATTCCTAAAACATGGAAGTTTGAGGATTTCAGAATAGGGATTTTGTTTTGAAAATTAAAGATGACAATGCGAGAAAATAAAGGTTTTGAAAACAATTAAAGGAAAACACAGATCCTAGGCCATATATTCTAATCATCAACATGCAATATCTATCAACTCAACAAAGGGGAAACAATAGATTTTAGTGGATTAGATTCCATGGTCCGACAATTAAATCCTAGATTACTAAACAGTGAATTTATCCTCTCGGTCTCAAGAACACCAATTTAGTTAATCCCAATAATAATCTAATTAATTCCTATACAAGTTTCTTCCTTTTAAGACAGAAAACAAATATAATTAATTCTCTCATCCTGTTAACAAACTTCACCTCTCGGTCCTTCGATTGATAATGTTAAACCTAGACTCAAATTCATCACTTGATCTATCTTTAAATCTAGATTATTAAATTAAACTAAGAGAATTAAACCATGCTATTCGAGTTGATTTCAATTAACATGCATCAGAGAAGAATACACATAGCCCTAGAACCTGTTAGGGTTCTAGCCACAAAACATGACTAGAATAAAAGAACACATATAATTACCTTAGCAATTGAAATAGGAACCTTCAAAGTCTTGTAAAAACTCCAATGCTAAATTATTCTAAGTGTCAAAAGCTAGCCTAATTTTGTGCATAATAATATAGTATTTAGAGAGGAGCCAAAATATCTAAATTGTGTATTGGGCTAAAATAACCAAAATTGCCAAAACAGGTGTAAAATTGCTTTTCGAACTTCTGTGTCAATTGACAGGTGTGCTGTAGATCGACACACATGCAGAGTCGAAATCCGGACTGAAACTCATGTCGATCCACCCTCTTTTCTTCCATGTCGGTCGACACCGACCCTTTCGACCGACACACATGCATCCATCAGTTGCTTCCGATCAACGTCCGACCTCTATGGCGATCAACATGCACTACATCGATCAACAAAGAGGTCCTGCTTTGGGTTTTTGGTTTTGTCTTCCAACTTGGTCGACTTCCCATGCATCAATCAAAGCGGCAACTCTATGTAACTCGACTCTTTCATCATTTCACCTCTTTTTAGTCCTAAATACCTGCAAAACTCACCACGAAGGGTATAACATCCTCTAAAACAGTCTCATGCACATAAATAAGTAAAAACATAAACAAATTGCACTAAAACAATGGAGAAAAATATAGATAAGTGAGTATAAATATGAGCTTATCAAACCCCCCAAACTTTAATACTTGATTGTCCTCAATCAAAGAAAAGAAATCTCAAGCAGTTGAAAGTGCAATGCCTCACAAGATCCATCATAATCAAAGATCTGCAATCCACATCACACAAGAAATTTGAAAGAGATAGGAAATTCGTCAACTTTGGAAGACTCACAAGGAAGTGTATCGCTTATTCTGACAAGTGTTTGGGTTTCAATGGAAGCAGTCACAACATGTATGAAGAAATTTCTACCATAGGCTTGCAAAATTTCTAGAATCTCCACTGCTCAATGTTGCTAAATTATTTAACAAGCGACTTAGCAAAGCTAATAATATAGCGGCAAATAAAATTATCGATCCCTCAGGGAATGAAACGACGAAAAATCCTAAATACTAAATCAGGCGTTCTTAAAATACTGGTTAGGAAAAACAAAGTTTTGGGTTTTGGTTGTTTTGCAAATCATAATCCTTGCAAGTAAAGAGTAAACAGTAAATTAAAATACTTTGATTGAAAACGGTTATGAGAATTACAGATTCCGGGAATATCTCCTTATCAAGTACGACATGGATGAATAAATTGATTATTTCCAAATTTTAATTCCTCTTCGTAGTGAAACATCACAAAAGTATTACGAACTTCTTTGTTGGAAAATTCGTAAAGTAGATTAATTAATTACCTATCTCCGCTCGGTCTCAAGATAAATTAATTAACTCCAAAGATCTACAGATTTATTCCTACAATCAATCTCCTTCAGTTACGACAAGAAATCAGATTATATTGTGAAAATCTCTTTCGATTGAAATCTATCACAGTTACGTCTCAAGTAATCAACTAGTTAATCCTAAGATGTGGCCAACAAATCAAGATTATGAATAAGCACAGATTTCACAAACTACGAAGGGAAAGGGAAAATAATTCAATTAATCAAACATGTATACATTGATAATTCGAAACCCTAGAATCTGAGGAAGAGATTAGTTACACATATTCAAAATAATATTCATCATAGAAGAATAAAACCTGAATTGCATAAAAATTGGAATTCAAAAATAATCTTGCAGAACTCTGTCTTCAAACATAAACTTCAAAAACCTTGAGAAACTCTAATTAATCTTCAATACTAAATTCTTGTAAGTATTTTATTGTCTCTCTCTCTAAAAATTGAATTCTACATGGCTTTTTATAATAGTGGAGAATGTATCATACAATATCTAGGTGTAGATATGGCTTTATCTCCAAAACAGATGCAGACTAGGATTCCCGAACTCGCGTCGATCGTGGGAGATTGGCGTCCATCGATGCCGGTGAAGTGCCATCGTCGATCGACGTTCAATGGCGTCGATCGACGTGGATGCTGCCTCCGTCGATCTTCTCTTTTCTTCTTTCATCGATCGCTCTTTCTTCATTCTCCTCGTCGATCGACAAGACATCCTCGTCGATCGACGTGGACCTGAAACTGGAAATCCAACTCTCTTCTATTTATGGCCAAAACTCTGCATGATTCATCAAACACAACATTACGAGCACAAAAGCCAATTCATGCACGAAAACTAATACAAAAACGATCTTTACTCCACACATTCAGTCAAAGAACAACCAGATAAGTTGGTGAAAATCTTAACTTATCAACTCCCCCAAACTTAAACCACTGATCGTCCTCGATCAATTCACAGAAAAGATTTCTAATCAAATGCAGATACAAGTGTGCAATGCCTCACAAGCTTCTTTTGCAATCTAAGTATCACTTATCCATATAAACCATGCAATCCAAGCAAATTCTAATTGTTAAATTATTGAGGAGGAACTTCACCGGGAAGTGTTTGCACTCATCGTTCAATCAAGTAAAAAGGCTTTGAAATTCACTCATTCAAAGTTTTAGTTTACCCCACCATAGGTTTGATAAATTTTTCATCTCTCCACTGCTTGTTAGTGTGGTTTTTCAGGGAATCAGAAAGGTCTTGATTTGGTTGTAATGTGGCTTACCTAAGAGGTAGGATATTTTTGGCTAAGTGACTTAAAATATTTCATTCCAACACCAAGTCTCTAGCATATCTTGCCCACATGATTTTTTCTTTTAACACACAATCTTGTTCCTTCTCCTTTGTAATTTTCAGGGTTCGAAATTTATTTTGGCTTTTGTGAACTACACATATGAAGTTTTTCTTCTCAATTTTTTTCTCTTTTCATTCATATTCGCCAATGTTCACTCATTTTTTTTTTCGCAATTTACCCTTAGGAACCCCTAATTTTGCACACAACCTCATATCTCAATCCCAAAGTTTTCATCCTCCAATAATTCACAGTTTCATCAACCCTTCTAATCAAAGAAAAATTTTGTTCAAGGCTCAAGGGGTTGCAAGTGAAAATTCAAGGTGAGTGTATGGGAAATGGGCTATGAAAGAACATGCCTAAAATCATTTTCTCCTTATTACCACACTTAATGCAACCTCGAGAGAGAAATTCATCAAATTCTAGGAAGTAAATCTAATGACTTTGTCACTCATCAAACGAAAAGATGGCACAATTTCTCACAAGGTAGAAATTTTCGTTACTCCTCAACAATTACCCAATTTTTTGAATAGTTATCATGCAAAAATTTATATTTCAAATGTCAACTTATCAAGCAAAGCAGCTCCTATCATCGGCTACTCTATCACTTGGATTATCATTCTTAATCAACAAATATCTCAATTATCAATCAACAATTTAATTCCAAGGAGAGACAAGTGTTCAATTCCAACACCAACATAATCAAAAGTAGTTCCGACTGTCCTATGTTCAAAAGCTCCTAAAACAATACTCAAGACTATTCAACCCAGAACAAGTACCACAAATAAAGAGTTCAAAAATACTAATTTTGAGTAAAAAGCCTTACAGAGAGCAATTGTTCACATTGAAGCAAAAGAACAAGGATGGTGATGGTTCAGAAAAAACAAAAATCAAAAACAAAAAATAGAAAAATAACGAAACAACGAAAAATTAAAATAAAGCAGGAAAATAAAAACAAACAAACGTTTCCCTTTTCCTATCCTCATCCCCCCAAACTTGTTCCATTCGAAGGAGTGAACAAGTTTGAAAGTTAGATACGGAAAAAGAAAACGGTACCTCATTCCTCCTCCGGAGGATCCTCCATCTCAACATTGGGGGCAGGCCAAACGGGAAGTCACCGCCGGCGGTCCTGGCGCTCTCTGTAGTGTCGGAGGTAGACAGAGTCGGGCTGGGCGTTCAGGAGAAGGCGCTGCATCTGCGTGTCGAGGGTGTTGAGCCTCGTGGTCACGTGCTGACAAAAAGTCGCCTGCCGGGTGTGCTCATCGGCATGCAGAACACCCTGCTGCTGCATGAACTGGTACATCATCGCCAGATCCACTCCTCCGGAAGATGAAGACTCTCCCGCAAACTGGCCGGACAAATGCCCACCAGTCTGATCGTGAATCCGCTCTCCTCCTCCATCGTGTCTGTCACCCTCTAGCGCCTCCTCCTCGGGCCCTTCTGGTGGTGTCTGTGGCTGTCGCTGGTCGGGCTGAGTCAGTGGCCGGTGACGAAGTCGGGAGGTGCCGGGACCTCCCTGTGCTCCGATCATGAGCCTCAAGTGGATTGGTGTGCTCATCAACCAATTATCACGGAATTGATAATCAGTGACGCGGGTGAGGTTCCTCTGTGGCAGTGCAAACCTGTCCCCATTGGACATCCGCAGAGACCAACCCGCATCTCGTGGTGACAACATCAGCATCTTCACCAGAGCTCCGGTGCCGAGTCCTCGGCTGTTCTCCTCAAGCGACTCGATCTCTGACAGATCGATGCCCATATACTGCGCAATCGGGGTAATCAATCCCCCGCTCCAGATGTTGCCCTTGGAGGCCTTGATCTGATGCCTCCACTGGTCTATGACCAACGCCGCAAAACTGAACTCCTCGTCGGTCAGCATGCAGTAGATGGCGTACAATTCCTCCACTCGCACTTTGCCGCTCTCGTGTCTGCCTGTGATGGATACCCCCATGCATCTCTGGAGATACCGAAACACTGGATTGTCGATGGAGGAAGCCTTCAGGTTCCCCGAGTCAAATTCCCGCAAGTCCATCTTAGCATCAGCTGCTATCTGGCTCCAGAAGCGGGCAATGTCAAAACTCGGGGGAATAAAGCCAACTCCCCCTTTCCGGACGCCCCAAATCACTTCAAGCATGTCCCTTGGTATCTCGTAGTGTTCATTCAGCAACTGGACGGAGATGGTGGTCGGCTCGGACTCTGGCTAGACCTCAAAAACATGGAGTGAGGCAAGAAACTCCAAGACAAGCGACGGATAGGTCGGCCACTGTGCTGTCATCCAAGCACTCCAGTCTACTCGCCGAAGAAGAGCCTCCACGTCAGCTCGAATTCCCAGCCGATGCATTGTTTCCGGGCATGGGTAAAGTGTTTGTCGGACGGCAAACTCATCGCTAGAGAATTTCCGAAAGCGTCGCTCATGAGCCTTTTTTGCGAAGGTGGGTTGGAAGTCCATAATCAATCTGCAAGGGTAGTGGAAAAAAAAATCATGTCAAAACTCCTTAGAGCAACTTCACAGCATTCCCAACATTACAACAATCAATTGTGCAATTGTCCACAAAATGTTTCTACCCATGCAAAATTGATTCGACATTCATGCAATTCACCCTCTATCCTAGCATATTACATCATTGATTGAAAGAATTTATCTCAAAAATAGGAGGATAAGAGCAACACTTCAAACAAGAATTATCCCCCCAATCTACGATCATCAAATTCAAAGCAATCCTAGCTACCCATCCAAGATAAAGAAGTGTATCGACTAAAACAATCAACCATATCGATTTATCATCATGGAAAGCAACGAAATCGTCAAAATTGCGAAAATGGACATAAGTGTCCCTAACTCAATTTTCTAACAAAATCATGCTCAAATCCTTCAATGATAAGAAATAATCGAAGAGGAGAGTGTTAGGATACATACCGTGGGTGGAAGCGTCTGATTTGGAGAGAAAAAAATTTGAGTGGGTGTTTGGAGAGGAAAAAAAATCGTGCAAGTGTGTTTGTTAGTGAGAGGAGTGAGGGTTTTGGGTTTTAAACCCGTCTCTATCCAGTCCTCAGAAAAGTTTGCGTCGATCGACGAGGCATTCCCGTCGATCGACGAAGACAAAACTTTCTCGTTGATCGATGAGGAATTGCGTCGATCGACGTGGTCGAGGTTCCCTTGTCGATCGCTAGCAAGAAGCAGCGATCGACGTGTTCCGACAGATGATTGGACCCAACTCAATTCGAATGTTTTCTGAAAATATGAAATTTGACTGACTCGACTCGACTGACTTAAAAAAAATAGAAATAATGAAAGCAGTAAAGTGTTGGGTTACCTCCCAACCAGTGCTTGGTTTTATGTCGCTAGCTCGACAATACTTGTGCCTTCAAGGACGGTTCAAGTAGTACTTCTCCACCGCTTTAGTTTGAAGTGGTGTGAAATATGGTTTCAGGTTCTGTCCGTTCACCTTGAAGTTCTTTCCATCTTGGCCAGCTAGTTCAACTACACCGTTCATAAATTGGCAGATCACGGTGTATGGTCCGGCCCACTTTGATTGTAACTTCCCGGGCATGAATCGGAGACGGGATTTAAAGAGAAGAATTTTGTCACCTGAATGGAAAATGTGTGAGCGAATCCTTTTGTCGTGGAACCTATTTGCTCTATTCTTGTAGATAACATTGTTCTCATAAGCTTCATCTCGGAAGTCTTCTAATTTATTCAATGCCATGGCGCGCTCTTCTGCGGCTGTCCTCCAATCTAGGTTAAGTTCTTTTACTGCTCTCCAAGCCTTGTGCTCCATCTCCACCGGCAAGTGACAGGACTTTCCAAAGATCAGCTGATAGGGTGACGTCCCAATTGGTGTTTTGTAGGCGGTGCGGTATGCCCATAATGCATCATCAAGCACTGCCGCCCACTCCTTTCTTTGCTTCACCGTCTTCTCCAAGATTTGCTTGATTTCTCGGTTGGACAGCTCCGTCAGCCCATTCCCCTGTGGATGATATGGTGTGGTGACTCGGAGTTTGACTCCGTATCTGGCGAGAAGGGTAGCAAGCCATTTGTTGCATAAGTGGGATCCCCCGTCGCTTACCAAGGCTCTTGGTGTCCCAAATCGCGTTATCAGTTTCTGTAGGAACTTGATGACTACCTTGGAGTCATTTGTGACTATTGGAGTAGCTTCGACCCATCGTGATACGTAGTCCACTGCCAGGAGGATGTATGAGAACCCTTGAGATGGTGGAAAGGGTCCCATGAAGTCGATCCCCCAAACATCAAAGATCTCGACTTCGGCGTCTGTGGCATTTCGTTCCTTCGCGAGATGTTGCCGGTCCTTTGGCAGCGATCACAGCCTATTATCCATCCGCGACAGATCTCGTAGATGGATGGTCAGTAGAATCCGCTGGCAAGGATTTTGAATGCGGTCCGGTTGGCTGAGTGATGGCCACCACTAGGAGATAAGTGGCAGGCTTCGAAGATTTGTTGCCACTCGGATTGAGGCACACAGCGGTGGATGACGCCATCAGCACATCTGCGCCATAAGTAGGGATCCTCCCAGTAGTAGAATCTGACATCATGCAGAAACTTCTTCCTTGCATAGGGAGAGGAGTCCGGAGGGAGAACACCACCAACCAAGTAGTTGGCGAAATCTGCATACCAGGGTGTCTTGGAATCGTACATCTCTTTCAATTCCCTAGCGATGCAGATCTGTTTGTCAGGGAATGTTTCCCAGATCATCATTTGCTGATCATCCCCTTCGACCGGTGGCTCGAGTCTTGAGAGGTGGTCGACGATCACGTTCTCGCTCCCTTTTCTGTCCTTGATCTCCAAGTCAAACTCTTGTAGTAATAGTATCCACCGGATCAGCCTAGGCTTGGCATCTTGCTTTGCGAACAGATATCTGATGGTTGCATGGTCGGTGAAAATGGTTGTCTTTGAACCTATCAGATATGGTCGGAACTTGTCAAAGGCATAGACAACTGCGAGCATCTCTTTCTCCATGGTGGTGTAGTTGCATTGGGTTAGATTCATGCTCTTGCTGGCGTACTGAATTTCATGGAAAAGCCTTCCTCTTAATTGCCCCAATACTGCCCCAATAGTGTAGTCACTGGCGTCGCACATCAATGTGAAGGGCTCATCCCAGTCTGGTGATGTCAGGATTGGTGCTGTTACCAGTGCCTCCTTCAATTTCTTGAAGGCTTTCACACAATTGTCATCAAACACGAAGGAGACGTCCTTCTCCAGAAGGTTGCATAGAGGCCGGGAGATCTTTGAGAAGTCCTTGATGAACCTCCTATAGAATCCGACGTGGCCTAGGAAACTTCGGACAGCCTTAACATTTGTTGGCGGTGGCATTTTTTTCAATGGCTATGACTTTGGCTCGATCCACTTCTAGTCCCTCGGCTGATACTCTATGTCCCAACACAATCCCCTCTCGCACCATGAAGTGGCATTTCTCCCAATTGAGGCATAGGTTTGTCTTGGTGCATCTCTAAAGTACAGTAGCCAGATTCTGCAGACAAACATTGAATGAGCTACCAAAAACTAAGAAATCATCCATAAATACCTCCATGACATCTTCGATCAGATCGTGGAAGATTGCCATCATGCATCTTTGGAAGGTAGCCGGTGCATTGCATAATCCAAATGGCATCCGACGGTAGGCGAATACTCCATAAGGACAGGTGAATGCTGTTTTATGTTGATCTTCAGGTGCCACAGCTATCTGGTTGTACCCTGAGTAACCATCAAGAAAATAATAAAAAGGGTAACCAGATAATCTATCAAGCATTTGATCGATGAAGGGTAGGGGAAAATGATCCTTGCACGTGGCGGTGTTCAAGGCTCGGTAGTCGATGCAGAAATGCCATCCCATGACTGGTCTTGTTGCAACTTCCTCTCCATCGTCGTTCTTCACAATCTGCATCCCCCCTTTCTTGGCTACTACTTGTGTAGGGCTCACCCATTTACTGTCGGAGATTGGGTAGATCATGCCATGGTCAAGGAGTTTGAGAACCTCCTTCTTTACAACTTCTTGCATGATTGGGTTCAATCATCGCTGTGCTTGTCTCTTTGGCTTGGCTTCTTCTTCAAGGATGATTTTATGCATGCACAGCAATGGACTGATTCCTTTGATATCCCCCAAGGTCCATCCGATGGCGGACTTGTATTTCCGAGGACTCGCAGCAGTTTCTCCAACTCCCCGTGTGTAAGATAAGCAGAAACAATGACAGGGTAAGTATTATCAGAGCCTAGGAATGCGTACCTGAGATGTGCCGGAAGTGTCTTGAGTTCCAGAACTGGTGGATCAGAGCTGGAGCACGGCTGTTTTAGGTTGCCGTCGATCGACGGAGACCCTCTGTCGATCATCGTGTTGTTTGCTGCGGCCTCGATCAACGCTGCAGTGGCGTCGATCGACGGGGGCTTGTTTTCCATCTTTTCTGGGTTGTTCTGGTTGTATCGATCAGGCAGTGGCTCTCTTTTGATTTTTTTTTTCCCGAGTTATTTCCTCAAACACGTCCAGCTCCACGACCAGATCCATGATTTCCTCGGTTGCCTCATCCAGATTTGTTGACGAGAACAGAGAATGTTGCAAGCAGTTTTCCAGGAAGTCTGGTTCGCTTTTGAGGGAGGTGAATGGAGAAGACATTACTGGGCTGAAGTAGTTGATCATGTGGCATTCTTCTATGTAGCTTCCATCATTGTGCTTCTGCATTGCCTTGTAGATCGAGAATGTCAGCGACTCATTATTCACTCTGAATGTGAGTTTTCCGTCTCGAATATCGATTAATGCTCCTCCGGTCTTCAGGAATGGTCTTCCAAGGATCAGGGGAATGTTGCGATCCTCTTCCATATCGAGCACCACAAAATCGGCTGGGATAATGAAGTCTTTTACCTTCACCAGCACGTCTTCCACAATGCCTTTCGGGTAAGTGACTGATCGATCGGCTATCTGAAGCGAGATTGTTGTGGGTTTGATACTTCCAATCTTGAACCGCTTGAAGATTGACAATGGCATTAGGTTGATTGAAGCACCGGAATCGCAGAGGACTTTCCCAAAGGTCTCCCCTCCGATGATACAGGAGATTGTGAATGAGCCTGGGTCTTCCCTTTTGATCGGCATCTTCTTTTGAATGATAGCACTGCACTCTTTGAAGAGGTTGACCGTCTCATGCTCTAAGAAGGGTCGTTTATGAGAGACCATATCTTTCAGGAACTTGATGTACCCGGGCATCTCTTGCAAGGCTTCGACCAATGGGATGTTGATGTGCACCTTCTTCATTGTCTCCAAAAAACGTGCATACCTTTCATTCATCTTGGTCTTGGCAAACCGCTGCAGAAACGGCAGAGGCGGTTTCTTCGGGGGTGGAGCAGGAGCAGCCATCGATCGATGAGAATCCACGTCGATCGATGGGGATTTTGATGCTTCGTCGATCGACGGGGGCCTCTCGTCGGTCGACGGGACTGTAGGGTTTGAGTCTACGATGGACAACACGAGTTGCCATTATGAATTTCTTGCCAAGGATTGTTCTTAGGATACCAGGAATAAATTTCAATTAAATAAACCATGCGAATCCTATGCATGCTCCTACAATATTAATTGCAGATGATGGATCTAGAGAATACCTGATTTCATCGTTTGATCTACAAGACAGATCGGAGAATAACAACGATGAAATAGATCTGGATCTGGATCTGGATCTTGGACGCCGGTGTGGACGGTTGTTCCTACAGATCTGATCTTCTGATCTGTTCCCTTGCTCCTTGGAAATCTGGTGAGGATTATCTACCAAGTTGAATCCGAGATCCGGAGAAATCGATCAATTTCTCCCTCAGATAGCCGCCGCCACTCTCTCTCAATTTTCAGTATACTGAAACCCTAGTTATCACAACTTAATGATCTGATAGAGAGAAGGCCTATATATAGTGTTAGGGTTTTGTGAAACCCTAACCCTAATGGGCTGTGAGCAATTAATGGGCCAGACCAGGGATCAGATGCAAATAATAAAGTGGGCCCTCTTTATTAATTAATCCTTCCTTGTTCAACCCAGAACATAATTAATTAATAAAACATTGTTTTAACCTTCACCACGGTAACAATGCTGACTCGCCCCTTTATTACCACATTATTAGGAACGGGTTGCACCAAACTAACATGATCCACATATTTAAGGTTTTAGACATTCATTAATTAATTTGGCTTATGACAATCAGCCACAATTAATTAATCTCTTATTTCCTGAGTAATGCCACTCACCCCTTTTCACTTATGCCTGAATTAAATAATTCAACCTGCATGGTTTAGCATAATGAACCTTGTGAGCTCCTCAGGGAATGTCTCCATCCTGAAACGGATATGCTTACCTAAACGTCCAGACTAAGCAGGCCACACACAAATTGCCAACACCCAAAATACGGGTATAAGAGTACATGTAAGACTCGCCACCATGGTAAATCAAAGTGTGGTCAATCTGCGTGTGCCCCTTATCCTTCAGTTAGGTTTAAGATCATAGGAAGTATGTTAGGGATCTGGCTCATTCATATGTCAATGAGAATGGCACATCCCACTGTTGATCCCATCAATACATAACCATGTACCGACACATCAAGTAGCTAGGATAAGCCCACTTATGAACCGATGTGCCGCAGCTTAGACCGACAGCCTATCCAGGGACCGTCTCAGCTGTGATACTGTTTATATCTCGCTAGGTCAAACGATTCATATGATCCTCTGTGATCTCCTACACACCATATGATCATCCCTATAGGCGAGATAATAGGATATTATGGTTCGTTGTATGTTTGTTCTATCAGACAGCGAGTATTGTTGCGGCAACATATATGAAGACCAGTGTACAAAACACTTAATCATATATGCTTTCAGTATATAATCCCAACAATCTCCCACTTATACTTAAAGCATAATACCATTGCTTTACCAAAGTATTAAGTGTGTCTATACTGTCAATCACTCCCACTGCATTCACGTCACCTCTTGTCACGATTTCTCGTATGATGTGATTCCACACATCCTATGTGTTTCACCACCTTGTGAGTCTTGGGTTCCTTTGAGTTTGTCATTGCACCAACATAATCACAATTCCTTGTGATTTAATTAGGCAAACTCAGAACACACACCTCTAGAGGATGGCATTAGAGCTATACTGCTTCTTGCGAAGCAAATGAAGCTGACAAAAACTCAGCCTTCATACCGGAATCCGCAACACACATCTGTGTTAGATTCCTATAACTCCTCCTCCAAGGCCAACACATAGATAGAGGTCAACTTCCTTTCCTTATGATCCTCCTGGATATCCAATGCCATTCAACTCACAAGGCCAATAAGCCTATCCAGAGTTGAACTGATATCTGTTTAACATGCTTATAGCATTACAGATATCTACCTTCGTTCATTTACAATATAGAAAGACAACAATCTTTCTTGCCATGAACGACACACCATAGAATCAATTTAAGTGACTTGAGATACCTGAACATCCTTTTCTTGTGACCACACAAGACTTTAATTCAAAAGATGTTCCAAGATCTCATAAGTCCTACTTCTGAAACTGTTCGGATAACCATCCTTTATGCCTGACAATATCTCCACACCGTTTCCGAATGTGAAAATACCATCTACATAATGTGCAAGGAAAACCACGCTTCCGCTGACACATAACTGGTACATGAAACTCTCATTCTCGATAGACAATATCGAAATGTCTGTTTCATGACTTTGAAGCTCCCTTAAGTTCATACTTGAACTACCTTGGCTTCCAGACATGATTCTTTGCACATAACTTATCTGGTTGTTGCATACAGATGTCGTCACCTTTTATCAAGGTACCCGTTTATAAAATACGGATGACTTCATCTATCATCCAGATATTTAGATACATATGCGCTGTTATGGTTAAAAGAATTCGAATGCATTTAATAGTTGCAACCAGTGAGAAGGTCTTGTTGTGAAACATACCTTTGCTCACTAACCTAGACATCGAATATACTAGGTTACTATTCGAGCATTTTACTTGTATATCAATCAGTTGCCTGTAGCTGGTAAGCTATCTGGCAATCACTGATCCTGATACACAACCATAACCTTTACTGACTCATTTCTGAATCCATGACTTGACATCATTAAACTGCATCATTTGTCTTAATAGCTTCGTTGCACTTTAAGGGATAAGCACGATGTTGTTCGTTAAGCTGGGAACAAGTCCAAAGACTGTTTCCACGAACCAGTACTATTAAGCCTGTTAAGGCAACCTCCCACTGCAACGTTGCTCCTTTTATGTTGTCAGTTAATGGTGAATTAATTTGTGGTTTACCACCTTACACAGGTGACCGCGCAATTGGTACCACACCTTCCAAGGTATGCTCAATATGCCACGGGGTATTTCCTGATGGATTTGAATTGTCTTTTCTAAAAGGTTAGAAAACAATCTCACATTTGGATTCATGGTTTCATCCTATACAACTTGCTTGTAACTAGGATACATAAAACCACCATCTTTTTCGTTTACTTGGAATAGCCCATGTTGGTCCCGGATTATCAGGGTATAACTTGGCAGCGGAAAATGTGTTAGTTCGTTTCTTGCGCTCTGCTGGTTACTCAGCTGACTGGGACCTTGTCAGCTGGTAAGTCAACTGGCACTCTGAGTACTCAGCTGACTGGCAACTGGCTCGTCAGCTGGTAGCTCAAGACTTAGAATGTTTTTAGGTCTTGTTTGCACAGTTATATCAGTTTTCAGATATACACCAGCACTTGGGTGCTGGGTTTTAAATCAGTATGAAATGCAGAAAGCTGATAAAAGACAAAGGATTTATAGTGGTTCGATCAACTGATCTACGTCCACTCTCCAGTCGTAGCACTGGAAATT
>JAPKLW010002252.1:0-22565 GCA_026898455.1 Plectranthus barbatus
ACACGTAGATGTTAAACATTTATAGGTGTTAAACATAATCATTGACTCAGTCAATTCTAACACCACCAATGTTAAACATAGATGTGTTATACTTTGCATCTTCAGATAGGATGATGAATATTGTTAAGTTTTATTTTGTTTTCAGTTTAGTTATGAGTTATTTAACTTTATTTAGTCTGACGGGATGAATAGAGAAGAGAGATCCATGTTCGATCTTGTTTGTTGAATAGAAATATGAAAAAAAAACATGCTTTAAAACTGAACCCCTGTTTTTCTTTGTTATTTTGATAACCATTTCGTACATAGACATATGATCAGTGGTAGGATCATGTAGATTCAGTAGAGCGACAATTTTTTATCGCATTTTAGTAGGTTTGAGGTTGAGAATTCATGCTAAATCTATGCTCATGCATATAGGATAGTGAAGATTATGAAAGTCATCAACTCAAGCGTGTTTCTCATCATTTATTTACCCATAATTATTATCTAGCTATGATTTAATTAGTGAGAGAAAGTATTGTTAATTTATGTTTGCTTTATTATTTTTGTTTATTGCATTTAAACCTTTAGATTTCAACAAACCAACCATATTTGCAAGCATTATTTTGTGCATGGTCAATTACACACCCTAGGGTTTGATATCTAATCTCCTAAACTATATTACTTGTTCAATTGTGTATACTTGCATATTGTCATGTTACATTTAGTAGACAACAGTAATGTACTCACAAATTTAGAAATAGACTTGTAATAATTTATTTCATATTAGTTTTACATTGCAATAAATGTTAGTAATTTAGTGCACTACCCTTTTTATGTTGAAATATATTTTATCAAAAAATTAATAATTTTCACAGTAAAATATAAAAAAGGGAACACATGATCTATCTCATGTGCTTCCCGACACACTTAAACAAATGGAATAGATAACAAATTTATATTTTACATTGTGATATTTCTCCTATTTCAAGTGATAAATTTATTTAAAAAGTACTTCAACAATAAAATTAGGAGTATTATATTATTATCAATTCAGGATATAGTTTAATTATCGATTCAAGACAGAAAAGATCAATTATCAATCCAGGACTTAAAAGATCAGACAAATTTCAATTCAGAATCCGAAAAATCATATAATTCTCAATCTAGGACTTCGATATCAGATTCTGGATTAAGAATTATTTAATCTTTTGGATCTTGGATTGAACATTATTTGATCTTTTGAATTCTAGATTAAAAAATCATATTTTGGGCATTGAATCGACAATTCTTTTAAAAACTACATACCCAAAAATCTTCGAATACGAAATTTGAGAATCAAAATTTCCCTAGAGCGAGAATTGCATGAGAGGAAACGAGTTGGAGCATGCGACCACGTTCCTCAACAACCACATCACTGTCGGTTTCTGAATTGTGATGACTCACATTTTAACTCCATTCATTGCATTCGATGGAAAACATTTTGATTGACTAATAGTCATGAACTTAATTTACTCTTTATATACTTTATCATTGATTAGTGTGAAGTGATTGTTTTCTTATTGACTTTATTAGTTTGAATTAATAATAAATCAATTTTTTCTTGCACGAGATTTCTATTTGTCCTCATATTTTAGTCGTAAGATTTTCATTCAGTGCATCTATTTCATTCTTAAATATAAACAATAATTTTGAGTGAAGAAACATATACCATGTTTTTTATATATAAAAAAATGGTACTAAATTTAAACTTGTGATAACCCCAACATAAAAGTACTAAAAGATACTCCTTCCATTCTCATATAATTAGTTTCATTTTATTTGAGCACAATAATTAAGGAAATGGAGATAAAAATATATATATATAATTTATTAATGAGTTTGAATTATTTTTCCATTTTAAACTCATATATAAAAAAAAGGGAAAACAATACTAATAATAAAGTAGACATAGGGAGTCTCATATAAGAAAAGTCATCAAATATTCTTGACCGTGAACCATATAATTATGATTATAAATTAAATTATGATTTCAATAATAATGGTTAACATTGAATTGATGTGAGTTTATCTACGGCATAATTAATAAAACTCCACCATGAATGAATTAAGTTTAGCACCAAGGAATCAAATCACACTCATCACTCTTATTCAAACATTTTTATTAAATTTCAAACTCATAATATATTAAATGCAAATAAAATACCACTCACCCAAAATTAAAGACGACTAGTATTTCTTTGGATCGCACCTTCCAACTGCCTTAAATTCCCCAGCAATAATTAATGCACCTAATGTATTCCAACTGATTTTATATTTATTCCGAGATTTTTCATTCATAAATTCTTACATATATAATTTTTATTAAAAACATAATTTTTCTAAATATAAAAGCCTTGATCTATCAATATCTTATATCATACTCTCTGTCCCATTACAATTTTCATGTTTCTTTTCGGTACGAAAATGAAGAGTTGTGAGTGTAGAATGCGTTAGGGGGATTAATATTTTATTATTGAGTGTGAAAAAATTGTCATTTTCATAAATGTGACAATTTGGTTGGGACGCTCAATTTGGTAAGTGTGGCAATTTAAGTGGGACGGAGGGAGTATTTACTTAAAACGAAAATTGATTTCTCGAAACATGTTTTTACAACCTTGAAAGTACATATTTATTATTTGTGAATTTTATTTTTCTCAAAAATGTAAACAAATTATTATTAATGAGTGCAAAACTGTTATTATTATTATTATTATTATTATTATTATTATTATTACTATCATCATCCTTGCATCTACTTATAAATACCCACAAAAAAATCTCTCTCAAGTAAAAATAAATTTCAATGGAAGCAGGAGCAGAAAATCTGAATAAGGGTGTACACGGTCCGGTTTGGCCGGTTTGAAGGTTGAAGTATGGACCAAATCAAATAATACGGTTTGAAAAATTTTCAAACCAAACCGGCCAAATTAATTTTTCAAATCAAACCAAATAAAACGATTTGGTTCGGCCGGTTTAACGGTTTGGAACATAACTTTAACGAGCAAAATCAAAACATAAAAAAAATTCTATTTTTAGCAATAATTTATTTGAGAAATAAAAAAAAATTAATGGTTCTCATCAACAAAGTACAAGACAATCAGAGTAGAAACAAACAATTTATGACATAAAAATATAATAGTACATATCTCATTATCAAAAATAATAGTTCATAAAAGGTCACAATATTACGATGCGACGATGGTGAAGCCGACCGATGCTTGAATTAAATTGTAAGATTGTAATATTGGATAGTTTAGGGTTTATTTTAAATTTTAATAAATAAATAAATAAATAAATAATGTAGGAGAAAAATAAAAATTCTATGATTTCATACTTATTCCGAGAAGATAATAAGGGTAAAAGGAGAGATGTTTACAAATAAATAAAAATATTTTTGTAAATAAAAATCTAGGAAAAAAAAATTATAAAATGTTGCATATAAGATTTGAACTTATACCTTTTAATCCAAAATATATCTTGAACCACTACACTAAATATACTACATTAATAATTTAGTACAATATATAATATAAATATTTATGAAAACTATAAATGGTCCGGTCCGGTCCAAACGGTCGATATCTGTACTCAAATCATGGACCAAACTAAATAATACGGTTTCAAATTTACGGTTTGGCCGGCCGATTAATTCACTTGTCAAACCGGCCAAATCATTTTGATTTGCCCTGTTTGGCCGGTTTGAACCAAACCGTGTACACCCCTAAATGTGAAATGGGAATTCAAGGCCACCGCAAAACTATGCAAGGCCGCCGCAGACAAGGTGTGGCCGCTCCTAGAGGATTTCTGCAACCTGCACAAGTGGCTCCCCACCATCGACACCTGCTACAAAGTCGAGGGCGAGTGCGGTCTCATCCGCCACTGCGACTCCGCTCTTCCGTCGCCGCTGCAAAGCGGGGAGCCGACCGTGAAGTGGTGTCGCGAGAAGCTGACTGGTATTGATCGTAGTGAAAAGTGGTTGAGGTACGAGATTATGGAGAACAACATGGGGTTTAAGTCGTACGAAGCAACGTGGAGAGTGATGCCAATCGACGGCGGCTGCGGCTGCCAGATGGAATGGTCTTTCGTGGCGGATCCCGTCGAAGGTGTGAGCTATCATGATTTCGCTGCGCATGCTGCCTTTGGTCTTCGAGGAATGGCTGAGAATATTCAGAAAGCGTTTCAGTCTACTTGAATTCTTAATTTGCTTTCATTTCTCAAGTCCAACAATAATGTATGATGATTTTAAGTTATTGGAACTTATCAAGTTATTTTCTTGAATTTCCTTTTAACACGTGAAAACCTTAACAAATACAACAAATAGTAAAAATTATATAAAAAAATAACCTTTCTTGATAGAAATTTGTGAAGGAATAAATATTTTTCATTCACTATATTAGGCGTAAAACATTATAACGATCTAAAGAAAAGTGAAGTTTACAAGTATTTGACCAACAAGCAGCTCTAAGTTCATTAAATTGTGCAATGAGTTTCAACTACTTTTCAAAATTTGATCAGTTCACAGCTGTTATTTTTTTTGTTATAATACTAAGATTTTTGATACTTTGAACTATATATGCGAACACATACTTGGTCAAATTAATATTCATGTATATCTACGCGAGTAGGTAATAAGTACACAAGATTGAATTGGTAAGGATTACTTAATTTTATCATTTCAATAGTTGATGATTATAATTATAGATGGACTGTTTAATTAGGTTTGGTGCTTCCTAAGAATGTAAGCATTTATATACTCACAAGATAAGTGGGGTTTACACACAGTGCAGTAGAATTAGAATCATGTTGAATTAATTCTTAGGTACTTCAGTTGATGATGCATACTAGAAAATGCTAAGCCGGGCCGGGACGGGACGCTGCTTGATTTTTCTTTTACCCGTTATGCGCGTTTTGTTTTCGTTTTTCAAAATGTACCAAAATAAACTTGTGATAAAAGAGTGATTCTAAATGCAACCATAATTTTGCTAAACGCAGCCCCTAAAAAAATAAAAATTTAAATTATTATATAAAATTATAAATTTATCCTTGTAGCCTTCAAATTAAAATTTTAATTAAAATAATAAAATAAATTTAAAATATGTAGCCTCCATCTCAATCTATATAATATAAAAAGCAAAACCATGAAGCAGATATACAATCCCATCTAAAAAAATGTATAATCAATACAGATAATCAAAAACTAAACATAATAGATAGATTTAGGAAATCAACAAAACAAAGCCTAAATCTATTAAAATTAAAATTTAGTTTGCTATCAGTTTATATATTTTTTGATCGAAGGGAACAAGTCAGTTTCTTATATATTTTTCGATCGAAGGAACAAGTCAGATTCTTCTAGAACAACAACTCAAATACGTTCGACCAGAGTATATCACAAGAAAAATCATGTTTAGGTACGATTGCATCAATATTATTTGTCTAATAATTTGTGATATGTCCTGGGTGTTTTGTTTTAATTATGTAATCTTTGATTATTGTTACAAATTGTGAATGTACAAAATTTAATTAGAATTACAAAAAGAGCAGTAAAAAAGATTGATACAGCATCAATACTTTGCTGAGAGGAGGGGAAGGTGGTTTCTCCACATTGAGAGCCATACCTTTGTAGAAGGACAGGAACATAATAGGAATAATTGAAATAGTTGCGGCTGCAACACTTTCATTCATAAAAAGGATTTATTTATTCGGCCAATTCTCATTTTGATATGTGAAGAATTAGTTTCATAGTTGAAACCGATTTTATACCTGCTTTAGGGTTTTGAGATGAGAGATGGGGGCTACACATTTTAAATTTAATTTTATTATTTTAATTTGGGGACTACAAGGATAAATTTGTAATTTTATATAATAATTTAAAATTTTATTTTTTTAGGGGGCTGCGTTTAGCGAAACTGTGGCTGCATTTAAAATCACCCGTGATAAAAATGAATATAATTCAATTGGGAGTAGAGTTGATCATAACCAGTAGATAATTTTCGAAATAGACTCTTTCAAATAATTTTTTGCAATCAAATAAGCCTAGGAAATTTTATAACTAATTAATTAAGTAATGGCAAAGTAATATTTAACTAGTAAAAATCTCAAAGACCCCCTAAAATTGGCATTGAATAAACGCATGCACGGTCAAAATAATAGTAAGGTAATCACCCCTCTTAGGGGTTCATACTGATAAGCAAGATAAGCTAGCTTTCATATAAAAGCAAAGCACCATTTGTATTAGTTTTCCTAAATAATGCAACTTCACCCTATATATACATAATTGAATTTCATGAGGTCAGACCTCCACCTCCTGCTGGGCCGGGCCGGGTCGGGTCATCTGATCACCAGTCACCAGTAAGCACCAGTTGCCTCGTCACAGGATTCAGTTAATCGTCTCTCCATCCAATCAATGATATCCTGAGCAATATCTTCACGCTCAGGCTCAAAGAGAAGGTCGTGCAGATACCCTTCATACAGTTTAATGTTTTTGAACTTAGATGGGGCTTCATTGTACAGATCCTGGGAAGCCAGTGGGTCCGTGACCCTGTCAGCGGTTCCATGAAGGACGAAGAATGGGACTGTCACGGAATGGAAGTTACGCATCAAATATGAGGAAATGCGCAGTATCTCATGTCCAGTACGGACCCTGATTGGTCCCGTGTACACCAACGGATCCGAGTACTTGGCCACGAGGGCTGCAGGATCCCTCGAAACTGGGATTCCCCTTTTGTTTGCGCCTTTGAATTGAAACCTTGGAGCCACCAATGAAAATATTGGCGCAACAGCCTACAAAATGATTGCACATGAATATACGGTTATCACTTATCATGCCAATGATCGATAGAGCGTTCGACACTAGCAAAGTCTTTTCCATTCACAAGTTGGAACTTATAACTTACACCAACAATAGGGTGGGCTGGCTTGACACGCAATGCAGGTGAAGTCAGTATAATTCCTTCCAGCATTTGTTCAATATGGGGGTACGAAGCAGCCTATTCATAAAACCATACATAATTCTGACACAATAAGTCGATAGGTATTAAGCAGAACAAAGAGTTCAGCCAAATAAGCAAAAAAGATGCACCTACTTTCAAAACCACAGCACCTCCAGTTGAGTGACCAAACAGGAAACATGGTACACCTGGGTTCTCTAATTTGACTTTTTCCAGGAAAGCCGCCTTCCAAAAGAAATACCACTCGTTAATCAAACTACACATCCTTGGACAATGATATAACATCACAGCAAAGGGATAACAAAGCCCAAGTGGCCAGATGAAAACACATAGTGACAGCTCAACTTACAGTGTCTGCAACAACATGATCCAGTGAAGGCACATATCCGTGTAATCCATCACTTCCACCATGACCTACCAAAGAAGACTTACAGGTCAATATCATTGCAACCACAAACCAATAGCATTTTCAAGGCTGGCCTTATTAAATTATTATCACAAAGAATATCAATGGTCTTTGACTCTTTGTCGAGGAACTATTGAGATTAGAATTATAAATTCCTTAGACAAATTATTTCAAAAGGTAACAATCAAAGAAAAACTAATTTGTGATATAGTTTCATGATTCATGAGCCACGCAAAGTTTAAATGATTCATAATCTAGAAGAACGGAAATTAAGCTTAAAAACTTACCTATCCAGTCCATTGCATAGACCCCAAACTCAAATGAGACTAATTGTTTAGCAAAATCTGCGTAACGCCCGCTGCAGGTCAAACACTAATATGGTCAGACTACCATGGCAGCGATAGCAGCTTTTGTTAAGAAAATATGCATTATAAAAATGAAAAGCCAAGTAAATGTCACACCTGTGCTCATTAAGCCCATGAATGATGATAAGAATGCCCCTGAAATATATTTAAGATCCCTACGAGTAAACATTAGGAGTAGAAATGGAAGGAGCTTTTTCTGGACAAAGCAGATAAAGACATGAGGATGAGGCATGTAAACAATAAAAAGTTTAAAACTGGAGAAATTCTCAGTAGAGAGCTTCATTTGAAGACATTTTTAGTCTGATATCGATTCCCTGTCTTTCAGTATGCCCTTAGCAAGATTCGGGTTCTAACTGTGGATATTATTACATCACATGATCGACACAAGTAATTCTTTGGCACAATTGCACCTTCTATAACGTAGAACAGAACTCGTAATTGGTACCAACTAAGCTACCAATACTCAGTTATAGTACTGTGTCAATAGATTCATCTTCATTGCAAATGTTTTACAGATTAAATATATATCTTATTCACAAGCACATATGCTCTTTCAAAAAAAGAACTTCGCAAAGTTTTTCTATAGAAAGCCCACCGAAATGGTATGAATATCTAGAGAGAGAGTCACACTTGATCACAAATAAAATAATGTACAAGAGACATGAACTTCAACGGATCAACTAAAACAAGCACGCCCGTAGTCCATAGATCTATTACACAAACCATCACAAGAATACATGGTCCTCTTATATAACAAATCAACGAGCCACACTGCAAATTCTAACATATAAACTAATTTGGCCAAACAACACATTTTCACCAAAAGCAGGGCTAATATACTCCCAAAACTAAAGCTGAAAGTGATTGGTTCTACTGTTCCAGCCTACAATTCCACCGCAAGAGAACAATAATGTAACGCTCCAGTTCATAAATTGAGATTGTTCGGCTATTCGATTTCAACCACTAAATTAACTAAATAATTATAATCGTCACAATTACGTTAAAGTTTGACAGAAAACTCATCCAAATCCTACGACCTCAGACATTTCGTGCGGAGACAAAAAATTGAGAGAATAAAGCAATCCAATCAGAAATAGCACGTAGCCAAAAACCTTCAAAAATTCACCGATACACAACAATCAAGTGCCCAAATCATACCTCGATTCACCGGAAACCGGCAGCCACGACCTACAGAAAAGAGCATTTCGTCTCACTCCATAGAACAACGACGTCGTCCACTTGCACCAGCTGTTATCCTCCGTCACCATCTCAATCGCCTCCGCCAAAGCCCTACGCCTCACCGTGTCCTCCTCATCCCTCCGGATGCCGAATTTCCGACGCCTAACTGAAGATGAAGCCGCTCGGGGTGACGATGGCGGCGAGGCGGCGGTGGAAAGTCGGTGGCGGCGAGGAATGAGGAGCAGGATCCATACAAAGAATGAATAGACTAACAGGAGCGATCTACGAAGAGTCTCGTACGATAAAATCGACTGACGGAGATTTCTGAAGACCGGAATTATGCGGCCGCTTGCGCCGGATGTTAGCTCCTCCACCGGCACCGCCGCCGCGGTATCCATATCTTCCTTTTTTTGCGGGAAACGAGTGGCGTCGTCGTCTATTTACGAAATGGTAGCGTATAGAGGAAAAATAAACTGAGTGGAGGTCTGCAGAGAGAAAATTTGATGGTTGAATTTTGACGCGTTACATTGATTCTATATAGGCGGAAATGATGGTGCTGATATTAGGGGTGTGCACGGTTTGGCCGAAACTGGCCGAACCGGCCAAACCAAATTAATTTGGCCAATTTGGCTGGTTTGAAAAAAATGATTGGCCGGGTTGGTTTGAAAAATCTCAAACCGAATGATTTGGTTTGGCCGACGGTTTGAAGGATGAAACCGGCCGTTTCGGCCGGACCGGCCGTATAAATAATATAATTTTAAATATAATAATGATAATAAAATATTATTTGATAGAAAGCTAAAATATCAATTATATTGATATATATGTCCGATGCTTATGTTCTTTGGAATTGTAACCCTATAAATTAACTTATATATGATTGTTTCTTGCAACCATAATATTATTTATTTATTACTTATCTCATATTTATAATTAATGACAAGCGATACATATTTATATTAGTTTTATTTTGTGTATCATTCTTTCATTAATTTCTAATAATAAAATTGATATACAAGTTACATTTTTTGTAATATTTTTAGTTGAATAATCTTCAAACCGTTTAAACCAGCCGAACCAAACCGTTTTAATATGGTTTGGCCGGTTTGGTTTGAAATAATTATTTGGCTGGTTTGGTTTGTGAAAATTTCAAACCGTACCTATTGGTTTGGTCCGTACTTTGCCCCTTAAACCGGCCAAACCGGACCGTGCACACCCCTAGCTGATATCGTCTACGGTTGCTGTTTTGCAGTGACATCAAGTTCGTATATCCGAATTTCCTTCGTCCGTAACCGGGAATCTTCGTGCAAATTACAAATTAAGAAAATATACTCTTTTATCTTAAAAACAGAAATTATTTAATGCATTATCTTTTCTAAATTAAAAACATATTTTTAGTATAATTAAATAATGGAAATGTGTTTATGAGTTATTTTTTCAAATTGTATACATTAATGATCCACTTTCATTTTAAAATAGGTATTCGACCCTCTTATCAAATCGGGCATTCCAACTAAATTGACATTTTTCCAAAAATGACAATATTTTCACACTCAACAATAAAATATTCATTCCACTAACTCATTCTACACTCACAATTCTTAATTTCAGTGCCGAAAAGAAAAAAGTCTAATAAACCAGGACGAAGGGAGTATATTATTGAGTTTTTATTATAATCTATATCTATATCTACTTAATATCAACACCTCAAAAAAAATTCTTACAATAACACTTACCCAAAACAGTTTATTATATATTAAGTAATTAATAACAAAAAAAAAATGTTAACTATGTAATTCTATAATTATAAATATAATTATTATTTATTATTTGCTGCGGACCAATCTATTAATTTATATAAAAGATTATCTAGTATATTGGTTTAGAAGATGTTGCAATTTTGACAACCATAAAATACAAAATTCTTATTAAAATTATTAAAATACTGAAAATCTTAAAAGTATAGTTTAAATTTATTTTTCTTTTTAGGAAAAGCTGTAAAATGAATTAAACAAGTTTGGCATGGGCCGCTAAGATGCGCTGCAGTGCTACATCATGAGGGGTTGAAAATTCAACAACCTTTTTACGAGTGCGAACAAGATTTGCAATCTTATGCACCAAGAGGTTATGGAATCTAGGAACCCGCACAAAACACAAATCATCAAAAGTCTAGACAACACATAAGATATCAAAAATAATGGTACCGAGAGATGTTCTGGGGATCTTCTTATTCTTGAGCATGAGCATCATCCCTTAATTGTCCATCTCGACGCGAATCCTCGTATTGGCCCCTTGCTTGGCACAAGTTATTCAATCAAGGCAAGTCACAACTTCTCCAAGCTCAATATTCTCACAATTATGCACAAACCTTGAGCAAATACTAGTTGGAGTCCCACTGCTACTTCTAATAATTCCAGCAAGCCCAGTCCCAAATGAGTCAAGTGAAGCGTCATAGTTCAACTTAATATAATTTGTATGAGTGGGCGTCCAAGTGGAGGTAGGAAGCAAAACCTGATTGTTCTTTCAGAAGCTTCATTTGCAGTCTGGTATTGCAAAATGGATGAGGCTACAATGGCAAAAAAATCATGTGCAGGGAGCATTTCTCTGTTGGTAGAGTAGCTGGTTGAGAGACTTCCACGGAATCCATAAAAGGGCCATGAAAAGATCAATGAAATTTGGGGGTTTGTCCTTAATCAGTTAAAGAATCCAATTGAATTGTCATGTAAATGTCGATGTCAGTAATAATCCGCAGCGGGCTAGCCTTCCAGAAGAAATTAATCCAAGTGCAATCTCTAAGGGCATGCTCGGTGGTCTCATTTGCTTCACCGCAACGGCAACAAATAGGGTCAATGGGGACTCTCTTTTTTCGCTGGTTCATCTTTGTTGGGAGAATTTCGTGAAGGCACCTCCAGCTAAAAATCTGATACTTAGGTGGGGCATTAAGCTTCCAGATCCATCTCCAGACTTTCAGATTATTGGATAACGAAGAGGCCTTCAATGATGCAACATATTTACTGCTCTTCGCCTCCCAATAACCAGATTTTACAGTGAAACATTCGTTCTTGGTGTGTCTCCAGCTCATGTAGTCCTTCGCTTCGTGAGATGAGATTGGAATCGCCAAGATTGTTTGTTGGACTTTGACAGGGAACAAAGACTTGAGAAGCTGGTGATCCCACTCATTGCCAGCCTCATTCATAAGGTTCCGAACAACACGAATCTCCTGCAAAAAATGAAGAGATGGGGAGGGAGGAGTTCGTGGAAAGAAATCTCGGATCCAGTGGTCCCCAAGATAGAAATGGGTTGTCCATCTCTGACCGTCCACTCAATACCCTCTTTCAATAAAGGTATGCCCGCAAGAATACTCCACCAAGAAAAGCTAGGGTAGTGCCCAGATTTGGGGTTCCAAAAATTATCTCGTGGGTGGTACCGAGTTTTTCAACACCGGGCGAGGATGGAGTTTGGGTTAGAAATGAGGCGCCACCCCTGTTAAAACACTCAAACTCCCGAAATCCCATACCACCAAAATCCTTCATTGCACACTGGTTCTCCTAAGAACACCAATTGATTCTCCTCTCATTGTTCTTTTGCCCCAACAAAAAATTTGCAATGGCTTGATTAATTTTCTGGATGGTTGAGAGGGGAAGTAGACAACAACTCATGATGTAGGAGGGGATCGCTTAGGTCACTGCCTTGATAAGAGTAAGTTTACCAATGAACACCGGCATGCCCAAGTAGGAGCAGTGCTTGTCAACAATTGGAGTTCCCCACAAAGAGCTCAAGAAAGAAACACGCTCTGGTGGAATACACTTACTGAAAACAATGACTGATTTCTCCAGATTTACTTGTTGCCCCGACACTTTGGTAAATTTATCGATGGTGGCATTGATAATAAAAATCTCGCTCTCACTTACCCTTCCAAATATAATGCTATCATTAGCAAAAAAGAGGTGTGTGATCACATGTGCCTTGCGACAGATTCTCGCCCCATGTATCAAACCATTTGTTTCATACTCTTGGATGAATGCTGAGAAAGCCTCCATACAAAGGAGAAAAAGATAAGGTGACAAGAGGTCTCCTTGGTGAAGGCCTCGGGATGGTATAAAGGATGGGGAAGATTTCCCATTAATCAGGACCGAGTAAGAGTCAGAGCTCACACACCTCATAATAAGTTGTATTACGTTTTGGTCAAAACTCAATCTCCTCATAACATTCTCGAGGAAATACCATTCAACACTAACAAATCTAAAAGTGAAGCTAGTTTTGCACTTAAAGTATAGTTTAAATTGGTTTAAAAATTTGCTATGAGATATTTTATAGAATTTATATATATATAGAGAGAGATCCACTCAAGTGCTAAAATTAAAGTTTGTGCTAAATAGGAATGAATCTCAGCCATTGGATTGATAACATCAATGGTTGAGATTAAAGCATCTAAGATTAAAAAATTAAGCATAATTCTTATTCGTGCTTAATTGCTTGATAAATCATGCTTAATTTGATTAAGCATGATTTATCAAGCAAAAAAACATAAAATCTGGAAAAATGTTTTAATCTCAACAATTGATTTTTTTAGATGAATGGTGTAGATTCATTCCTCTTTAGTACAAACTAATTTTTAGTATGAGATTCACTCCCTATATATATATATATATATAATTATTATTTGAAATAACAATATGCTTATTTATTCAATAAAATCGTTTGATTTTTAAAATAATATATATTATGTTACTATATTAAACTTCGATTAAAACTAGTCATTAATAAAATTCTACTTTTATGAATCATATACAGATATTATATATAAATGAATCTGTATTACTCATTTGCAAAAATTACTTCATTTATGAATCCGTGTGAGGGTTTCACATAGAATCAATTGGGGGGAGCACGTCTTCATCCATAGATTCCTATGCATCAGCGTCGATCGAAACTTTGATTGATGATCTAAATTAAAATTTATTCTTAACTTTATATTTAATTATTTTGTATGTTAAAGTTAAAATATAAAAGTTATAAGTAGGGATGTCAATAAAGCCCGAAACCGATGGGTCGGCCCGAAACCGGTGGGCTAAAATGCTGGTTAGGGTAAAAAAATTTCAACCCGAAATTATTTTTAACCGAACGGGTTGAACCCGACGGGTTGGCGGCCCGAACGGGCTGAGCCCGGTGGATTGCGGGTCGGCCCGTAGGTCCGGCAATATTTAATACTCCCTCCGTCCCATTGAAGTAGTCCCACTTTCCTTTTTTGTTTGTCCCATAGAATAGTCCCATTTTCCTAAAATGGCAACTTTTTTCACACTCACCAATAAAATATTAATTCCACTACACTCACAACCCTTAATTCCCGTGCCGAAAAGAAAAGGCACTACTTCACCGGGACGGAGGGAGTAATATATTTAATAATTTATTATTTATTATTTCTAATATTATTTATATCCTACTATACCCATTAATTATATACCTAATTTCCTAGACCTAATTTTCCGTCACACAAAATCTCATCAATCTCTCCCAATGACGTAGTCCTTTACCCTCAAATCGAAAAATCTCTCATTTCTTTCTCTTTCACTGTCTTCCACTCGTCACTCTTCTAATTAGCGTACCTACTCATTTCTTCATTTCAAGAACCTTTAGCCACTCGTTGTTATGTTCACCCAAGTGAAAGCTATATTTAATTTTTTAATCATTATTTTATCATTTTATACGTTGAGAAATGTACTTCTATTACTTAAATTAGTTGGTATATAAGGATTGATGTTTTTTTTTCTTTTCAAACTATGATTATCCACTTATCTCTATTTTTTGCAAAGATATTGATATTTGATGTCTTTTATTTATGTTGGTTCATCATTTTCTTTTTTTTTTATTTTGTTTTAGGGGTTGTTAAAATATTTTAAAAAAATCTTTAAAAAAATAAACTCGTAAATATTGTCAACCCGACGGGTCAGCCCGAAAACCGATGGGCTAGGGTTAGGTTCAAGAATTTTTAGCCCGATAAAAATTCAGTCCGATTCAACCCGGACCGAATAGCCCGCAGCCCGATAGGGTTAGCCCGAAACCCAACGGGTTAGCCCGATTGACATCCCTAGTTATAAGTATTATACATAAACGAATTATATTTATTTTTTAATAATTAATATTAGATCCCAACAAATACTTAAAACATCCCCTTATTTATGACCATAAACATTATGCCCTTTTTGAATTGTTTTCAATAAATACTGGATTTGTAGCTAATTTGGTCAAGATAGTAATCAATAATAACGCCAAACAAATCCATTCCATTTGACGTTTTAATAAGGGAAAACCTCAAGAAGGATTTGCAGCGTTAATTGGAGAGAATAGCAGCAGAAGTTAACAGCAGAGAGAGAGAGAGGGGGGGCGAATTGCAGAAAAAGAGAAGGAAAATGATCTGTTAAAGATGGTGGATGGGTATGTCTGAAAAGAGGAGGATTTTGTGAAGATATGGATACAGAATTATGGGCATTGACTGACGTGGCATGTTTATGTGGGCCCGTTTAGTTGTGAGGCTGGTGTTTTAAGCGACCAGCGCCTTCAAAATAAAAATCGGCGCCTCAAATTAATTAATTGGACCAAAAAATAGGTCACCGAATATTTGTTCCTCGCTTTTCCGCCCATTAATATATCGTAATAAAATATAATTATTTAGTATTAAAAAAGTATCCTTTACAATTGAAGTTCAAATTCTATTGCAGGAAAAGAGATTTGTAAGACTATTTCAGGCAAATATATTTCTTAATACTCCAAGTTTGGTTGTTTATATTGATTTCGAGTTTAATTCATTTACGTGCCAAATGAATATATATGGGGCCAATCCATAAATAAACCTTTCTTGTATTATTAAAAATCTAATTATTACATTTCTTCAGTTTCTTTAGCTATCAATTTAATGTAGTGGAGTTTATTCTCTCTTATTAGGGTATGTAATAGTTTTACAATTTTCATTAATGAGTCACTGTTAAAAATTAATTGGTTTACAATCTTATTTTAATAATTACTGTGTTCAAATTAGATACAGTAAATTAATGTATTCAACTTTATGTTACAAATTTATTTAAAAAAATTAAAAATAGAATTGAGTAGGAATTGCTGCACCCAGCTACAGGGACACCAAAAATAAAGCAAAATTCCTTTAAATTCATCAATTATCTTTGCTTTAGAAAATCAGCTTCTCCGCAATTATATTTTTCAATTTCAAAATTTTGTAACTTGAATTATCTCAAAAGAGAAATCTAATCAGCATATTCCTACTAATATTTATCTTGAGAAATGGATATGGCTCAAATAGGCGTGAAGATAAGACCGTAGGCATACATAGCTCAAAACTAATTTCTTGCAAGAGTTAAATGCAATATAAAATAGGAAAAGTTTTGGGAGAAATCTATGATTCAATTCATAAAATTAATCAAGGTGTAAATGCGGATGGCATTTTGCTATGGACAAAGAGTTCGAGTATTGTGGGGGCTCGATCATAATTTTGTGGGGTCGATACTATATAAATTTATTTTTTATTTTTAAAATACATGTATATATAAAAAAATTTCGAAACGCCGTGGGGGCGGCCGACCCCGTGAGCCTTAAGTTAGTGCCGCCCCTGGCTATGGTGGCCCACAATTTCTCCATCGTAGTCCCATATTTGGAGCTTCCAATTTATTTATTTTTAAATTATTTGAATGAAACAATTGTAGGTCACTTCTCCAACTTCCATTTCACTCATTAATAAAATATGGATGCAATATTTATATTTGCTCGGTTGTTACAAAGTTAGGATTTGGTTACACGATGAATTCGAGGTCTACAAACGAAATAGAAAAGATTAAAATTTGTCAATATCGAATAAATTATGGAATCAAATTGCATTTCTCACATTTATTTTAAATTTAATGCATTCTATTTTCGGAGAAATGTTTCTCTGTCTTCTTTAAATTTCTCTTAAGTTTTTGGCACTAAATAGTTAAACCAAAAATTTATATTTGATTTTCTTTTCTGCAATTTCAGTTGAGTCATTTACAATAATGAAACTCTATGTTCGACGGTTCAAGCCATCTTTCTATTAGGTTGCTGACTTTTTTGGTCTAGATAGAATAGATCTTTCTCTATTGAGTTTCAGTATATTTAATTATTTAACAATAAAAGTTTGTGTATTTTTTACAAACATTAAGTTAAAGTAAATAACTTTTATTTTCAAATTAAATACTTGCTAGTAAGAGAAAAAAAAAAAAAGAGTGTAAAACCTCACCATGAATAGATCTGCAAAAAATCCAATATAATAAAATGAAAAATGCAATGATCAAATTTTCCAAGGATTGAATGCACAAATATAATAGAAAAGAATAAAAGTGAATAAATCCAAGCATATACGTGTGTGTATATATATACTCCCTCCGTCCCATTTTAATAATCTTGTTTCCCATTTTCGTCCGTCGCACTTTAATAGTTATGTTTCTAAAAAAAGATAACTTTTTCGCACTCAATAATAAAATATTAATTCCACTCAATTCATTCTATACTCACATGTCTTGGTTATTGTGCCAAAATCAAACGGACTATTAATCTAGGACGGAGGGAGTATATATATATTCATAAATAAAGGACATATAGTAAATCCATAAAAATAAAAAACAAATGGGAAAGGGCATGTTTGATTTGTCCCGCAACGACGTCTGTCCTAGAGGTGGCAATTTTTTACACGACACGATAACCCGACACGAACCCGCACGATAATAATGGGTTAGTGTTGAGCCTTAATGGGTTCGTGTCATTATCGTGTCGACCCAATAAGGAAACGAAATTTTCGTGTCGTGTTCGTGTTGTGTTCGTGTCGTGTTCGTGTTATCCGATAACATATCGTGTTTCGTGTCGTGTTCGTGTTATCTGATAACATATCGTGTTTCGTGTCATATTCGTGTCGTGTTCGTGTTCGTGTTACCCATTAAGAAATTAATAAATAATATATTTAATTATTTTATTATTATTATTACTACTATTTTTTCATTTATCAACCTAATTTAACAATTTTCACAGATCAATATCGTGTACGTGTCGTGTTCGTGTCAATATCGTGTTATCAGATCGGGTTCTTAACAGGTCAATATCGTGTTCGTGTCGTGTCCGTGTCGTGTTAGTGTTTGAGGCTTAATGGGTCGTGTCGTGTTCGTGTCGAGCATATCCTTAACAGATCGTGTTCGTGTTGGACCTTAATGGGTCGTGTCACTATCGTGTCGACACGATAACGACCCAACACGACCCATTTGCCACCCCTAGTCTGTCCCATCTTGCCTTTTAGGTTCAATAAGTGAATGAATAATTAGTCCCAATCGCATATTATTTCTTCATTTATTTGCCATTTTAAAACTTCCACGTCTCCAACTCCTCTTTCTTGATCTACAATTTAAGGCTCATAAACGAATACACCTTTTTTTAATTTGACTTTAGTGATAGTAGAGCCTTTTTATTGGGTCACAAATCCAGTTTTTGTGGTAGAACTGTCATGGATGTGACTACTTTTTTATGCAACATATATATATATAAAATTAAATCCAACCTAAATCATTCACCAACACATTATATCAATTATCAATCATTCACGAAACTTACTTTGTTCAACGAATTATCATATTCGTTTTTTTTTTGGACAATTTATAATTATTTATATTATATAATATTATTATCACCTGAGCATGCTCTCAGCTCTGTTCTGTTATGGGCCTGTCCACAAGGCCGACAACCAAAACATTAGGTATTTCTTATTTTTTATAATGCTAAAAATAATATATTCAGGACAAAAAAAAAATTAATTCTTAATTTTGGACGTAAAACATTTAAATAATTCTCATTTCAGAACTCGAAAATTCATAAAATTCTCAATTCCGAACCTCAATATCAAGTTTTGAATTGAGAGTTGTATGATCTTTCATATAATAAATTAATAATTTATCTTTTGAATCTTGAATTGGTAATTTTCTCTCTCTTTTTTTAATGACTATGAAAGGTATTACAAAATCCATATTGAATCGATTAAGTTGTAAAATATTACTATATGAAATTTTATATATAAATATATAATGTTGATGTTCCATTTTGTACAGAGACAGAGTCCAAGAAATCATAAGGAATAATAGAAAGAACGAAACAATGGGAATAATATGCATAAATAAATAAAAGATAGCGAAATAATGCGAGATTGATAGAGAGCAACAATTATTAAGCGATTGAAATAAAAATGAGATTGAATAATCTTTCAATAAGTAGAAACAACAGGTGCACAATATATTGTAGCAAGTCGAGCAATTGCAGTGGCAGGATTTCAGCTAAGCTAAAGTGAGTGTTGAAAATACAGTAGTCAAGAAGTGGTGAAATAAAGTTGATTGCCCCTATTTATAGTTCATAGGAGAGTCAAATACATATCTCATAACCGCCTAAACCTTAGCCGTTAAGTTTTCCCCCATTTTAGGGGTTGTTGGAGTTGCTTCCGCGAAAGTAGGGGTTGTTGCAAGTGCTGACGCCTTTTTTGCAACTGTTAATGCTTATTTGTGAGCTGCGACCTTGGAGACCTTTTCCGAAGACCTTTCCTGAACAACTTCCTTTGATGACGTGCACTTGCGACCTCCTCAGGAGGTCTCCAGGGGCGAGGTTCCCCTTGCGACTTAACTTTTTTAGTTGAGTCTTGCTCCTACTTGAAGTTGTGCACATGTGTAGCTCCATTCAATTGTGTACCTATGACGGTTTATATAGTAGTGATCAGGTGAGAATGAACCTTAGTATGAGAAAAAGAGAATAAATTTCGGTCGTTCATATCTTCAGATCAACATACCAAATTAAATTAAAAAACGCAGCATTTTATCTTGAATATCCTGCATTAAAGAATAATATAATAATTATATACAATGAATGATAATTTAAAATTTTGCATTTTAACTACGATTTTGTTCATTTTAAGGGCAATATCCTGCATTAACATTACATTGCGAAATAAAATGCACAATATCTCTACTCACGACATTTTATATGCAATATTGTGCATTTGATCTTAGCAATCATGCATTTATCTAAGGAAACATGCATTATATCTCATTACAAAAAAAATTAAAAATCTCTCTAATAAGAAAATATTGTATGTATCAAAATTTGGATAACCATATCTAATTTGATATGGAAAAAATATTGTTATAAATAAGAAAGATTATCTGATTTTCAAAATTCAAATATATCTACCATAATTTATTTGAATATTCTTACCATGTCTACTCAAACAAATCATCATCTTATTTGTGTACCAAAATAATTCAATTTAATATTAGAAGTTAACGTGTAAATTTCTGAGTCGTGTTGATCATTTATACATCAAAATAAATAACGAAATAATTCAATCTCACCATGTTACAGAAATAAAATGTATATGTTGATGTAATTTATCTTAAAATAAATTTATTATATATATATATATATATATATATATTAATCAAATATGCATTCTAATATTATTGTATTGCATAAAATAAAATACAGTATTATATTTTCACCTCATTTTATCTTAAAATTTGTTCATTTTTTCTTAAAATTGTCCATTATATTTCTATACACTATGCATTTTCTAAAGGAATATAATGCATATTATACACCATTTTGTGTATTTTAAGTATGATTTCATGCATTTTAGGCATGTTTTCATCCATTTTACGAAAATCAATGTGCTGTTACGAGATTTATGTATAGAATCACTATTTTTTTCGTTAAGGTTTTCGTCCTCTAAATTTATGCAATAAGGATTTTGTTTGAAAGATAATTAAACTATCTTTAATTTGATATATAATACATGAAAAACGAATTTAAATTGAGTGAGTTATGATCATTTAAAGTTTTTGAATTTTAATTAGATGATAGAGAAAAAATATTACATTTTATAAAATTATTCTTAAAATCGAATAATGCACGATATACTACAAAAAATGAACACGAAAATTTTTAAATCTTGAGCGTTCATATGCAAAGATAGATGGTTGAGATTTATTCTCATTTCGTATGCTAAAAACCTACTAATATATTAAAACATAATAGTTACATGTATTTACAGTTTTGCCACTTTTCCTCCAAAATAATATCACTCAATAATAATCTATTTTTATATTATTTATTCTATTGTAATATAGATGTACAATAAATAATAACAACAAACTAACAAAATTATATTTTTCCATTTCTAAAAAAATTACATCTTACTAATTTATTATAGGAGAATTGTCGATCCAGGACCCAAAAGTTAGTTAAATTGTCAATCTAGGACCCGAAAGATGATTTGTCAATCCAGGACCCGAAAGATCATACAATTCTCAATCCAGGACTCAAACAATTCTCAATCCAGGACTCATATTGAGTCCTGGATTGAGAATTGTATGATCTTTCGGGTCCTGGATTGAAAATTTTTGTGATCTTTCAGGTCCTGAATTGACAATTAATCTTTCGGGTCCTGAATTGACAATTAAACTATCTTTCGAGTCCTTAATTGATAAAACTCCTATATTATATTTACTATTTTTTAAATAACTCGAATATAATTTTTAATGGATTTCTTTTAATAAAATTAAGTTCTTATTTTTTGTATGCTTTGTGTTGATGTACTTTATAACAAAATCTTTATTTTTATTATAATATAGCTATATTATGTACAATAATAAAAATATAAAAAATTATATATTTTTCTTAAAATATTATATATCACTAATATGCTATATTTAATATTTTTTAAATAATACTAATATAATATATTTTATGTGATAATATTTAAATCAAATTTTATAAACTTTATGTTTGATATGCTTCTTTTTATTTTCATTAGATTTATATATATAGTTTAACATATAATATAAAAAATAATTTGTATTAAATATATTAAATATAATATTAATTAATAAAAATTAAGATATTTAAAAATAATTGTTACAAAATACTAAGATATATAAGTATTTAATTAAATTTTAATATTATAAAATAAGATATCATATATTTATTTTGCGCATGGATATAAATTTAGTATATATATATATATATATATATATATATATATATATATATATATATAGGGGAGTGATCAAGGTTGAACAAGTGTTTGTGACTGAACAGAGAACCAAATCTAACCATTGAAATTTTGGATCTACGTTCCAGATTATAGTTTAGCGTTTATCATTAAATAGTGTTGTTTATATCATTTAAAGGGTAGAATTGGCAAAAAAAAAAAACCGCACACTCTTAAAACTGCAAATGCGTAATTTATGGGAGCAGTTACCAAACGTGATCCAACCACGATCTAGGACAAAATTAAAGCGAATATTTAGTGTGTTAGGTGTGTGTCATTAATGATCTAGCAAATTCACGAATTAGGTCAAAAAATTTCAACGAAAGTAAGCTCCCAACTCGGCTCCTGCTTTTCGACGGCAAACAACTACCAAAATCCGGTGAGATTTATCATTTTTTCAAATTTTCGATTTCAAATGTTCATCTCAAACCAGCAAAAATGATACATTTTACTCATATTTTTTCTAGGGCTTAAAATAGATTTTTTGTAGCCTGCGTGTAGCATTTTTTCCCACTCAGTATATCATTTTTTGTAGCCTGCGTGTAGCA
>JAPKLW010002252.1:22575-44288 GCA_026898455.1 Plectranthus barbatus
ATTTTTTCCCACTCAGTATATCATTTTTTTAATTGCGTATATCATTTATTCTGTTAATAGAGATTTATACTATTATACTGTGACATTAACTTGTTTACTCATAAACATTGCTAGATGAGTCACTGGACGCAGCACCAGGGTATTCTGTAGAAAAAAAAACAAATTAATAATAATGACACTTGAGATACTAGAAAATGATATATAAACGATATACTAATGCTATAAACACCAACGAAAAAAATGTTTTCGAAGAACAAATTAGTAACCACAGAATATAAAAAAAAACTACACGCAAACTCAAATTCAGTAAATTAAAACATAAATTTCATAACTAGTCAACAAAAAAAAAACATATAATGTTTCGAATACATACAAAAAAATTAATATGTAGAACACAACATTTAAAATGTAAAAAAGAATACATACTTTGTATCATAACAATGGTGAACGAGTTTAAAAAAAAAGCATAAAAAAGATAGAAAAAAGAAAACGACGAAAAGCATATAAAACAGTCCATGACAACGAAAAAAAAAATAAAAAGAACATATAAAATAATACCTTGTATGACATCCATGATCGTGCGTAGAAAAAATGGCGCAAGGTGAGTATCAACGAAGAAGGAAGATAAACTAGTAAAAACGGATGAAAAAAAAAATTTAATTCAATCAGTTTGAAATAATCGAATAATATGGAATTAAAAAAGATATGATATAAATCAAATCTTGAGTAAATATTGCAGTTACCAAACTAAAAAAACAACCATAATTTAATCAAATTACATTACCCATATTACCCTTAATGAATTAAAAAAGGATTTTTTTAATTGACACATGTCATTATCTCAGCCGCTGGATTGAATAAATCAAAGGTAGTAATTAAGTTCGCTGTTCATTCACAACACTTAGTTCAGAAATGAACGCAACTCTATATATATATATATATATATATATATATATAATAATAAGTGACATAAGATTTTGGAGAAGTAATTAAGAAATTAGTAAAAATACATCAAAAATATATATAGCTAATTAATGACTGTTAGAAGGTTCCTTTGCGGGCTGAGCCAGGCAATTGTACACGGCCCATTAGAGAAATTAAAGTTCATAGAAATGCACATAATTTATACGTAATTGAAAACGGAACTCTCATCAAATTTTATTCTAAAATTAATCGTAAAACTTACTCCTTCGGTCTATTAGTTATATATTAATCGGGCACGGTAATTAATATTTGTGAGTGTAGTGAAATTAATATATTATTAGTACGTAAAAAATTTATCATTTTAGAAAATATGACTAATATAGTAGAACAAACGAAAAAGACCGGAATATGAGAATAATATAGTAGTACGGAAGAAGTATTTTTAATTGTTCTATATACATACTTATAGACATCTATCTTTTTATATTTTATAAATATTTTTATATTTAATGTTTTTAGATTTAAAATCAAAATATATGATTAAATAGTGGATTATAATATATATGAAACTCATATATGATGTTAGAATTTTTGTTAGAAAAATCTTTCCTCTTATTTTATGTTTTGGTGGGTCAAAGACTGTAAAAGTTATCTTAGTCAGCTTTTCAGTCTATACAGTTCTAAAATATAATCCTTGTATAGGATAAATCGAGTTGTAATAGAACTTAGTAGCTGAAGACCAATCATAAGGATTGCTCGAGAATTGAAGAAGTGTACATGAGCGAAACTTGGTTTCACCAAGTATGGCCTAAGCCTATACTAAGTTTGGATCCCAGTATAGTGCTTACCATACTGACTTATGAGAAGTGAGTATGAGGGCGTGAAACTTGGTTTCACCAAGTATGGCCAAGGCCAATACTGAGTTTGGGTACTCAGTATAGTGTTTACCATACTGACTTATGAGAAGTCAATATGAGGGTTCGCCATACTGACTTATGAGAAGTCAGCATGAGGGCTGCCTATACTGACTATGGGAAGTCAGTATGTAAGTCTCTACCCTTTAAGCACGTGGTACACAAACACAACCAAGCCTAGCCAGACTTCAAGAATTGACAGCTAAGTAAAATTCAGTACGAGGACATCCATACTTGGACTCCTCGGATTGAAACTTAGTCTGACACAAAGTTAGTGAAAAGTACAATGACACAGCAGAGCAGACCTATAGTATAGGCTATGATTAGACTATATTCTCCATGTCTCTAACGACTGGATTAATGTGTCTAACGGGCAGAAATTCAAATACTCAAGGATTCCTCTATAAATAGGTTTGCACTTCAACCTTAAAAGGTGACGAATTTAAAAAAAACTCTATCAAGGAATCTCTCCAAAGAGCTAAGCCGACACTCTGCTCAACTTACCACTCAAGCTCTCTGAGTTTCCGTGTTTAATACACGAGACTTGAGTTCTTGACTCAAGTTGTCTTTTCGTGCTAGTTTTCTTAACACAAGGCTGAAGCTTTATAGCTTAAGTTATCTACTTGGTGAATATTACTTTTCTAAGTAATATTCATAGCAGTCAGTGTTTTATTATGGAACGTTGATTCTCACGGCTTTTACCAACCAACCGAGTTCTGGGAAGAACAACAACCATCCAATCACCAGTCAGAAGGCTATGGGGTGTCGTTCTCACTTCAACCTGAAGACTAAGCTTACAAGGAGTTCCTAGTCGAGTGACCACAACAGACCGAAGGACGAAGCACCGACGGGTTGTGCATAGATCGTAAGGAGGTTTGTATCATACTTAGTGAATTTTCAGACCAAGTGTCTGAAGAGTGGGCGTAGAATTTTTTGATCCGAACTACTATAAAATATCTTGTGTTCTTTATTGCTTTCATTTAAGTTTTCGCATTTATTAAGTTTCGTAAAACTGACTTTCTAACCTTCAATACTTTTTCGAGTATTGAAGTGCATATCTTGTGAAACTTAACCTTTTAGAAACTCTAAACTGAGTTCCAGTCAATTTAGGAGAACAAGTGCTACATTTATTTACTTCTGCTGCATATTAGTACTCTGATCTCGAGACCAACATATGATATACATTTTAATTTTATAAACTAATCTATATCAATATAATATATAATAGCAACAAAGTAATTCTATGAATTAGGATTTGATATTATAATGTGAAATTTACTTTATAAAATGGAGTTATATTATCAAAATTGAAGTAAGGAGTATTCGATTATTGGTTGCGCAACGCGTGGGTTACAAGACTAGTATTATATAATTAATTGCATTGTCAATCTATATTTATTAAAAAGACTTAAATATTATTTATTGATAATACTAATATGTTAAACAACGTTTTAACATACGAGTGTTAAATGACTCTCTTTAACATCGTGTTGCTAATCTTATCATTCATTGTTTTATAGGATTGTTAGTTTCAACTAACTCCATTTTCAAGGGATCATTCTTTATCTCTTTTTCTCTTCTATTTTCTAGTTCCTATATTTCAGGGAATACTTCCACGACCTAAATCACTTCCACGTGATATTATGTGGCTGCTACTTAGTTTACGCTGAGAGCAAGTGGGTGGTTAATAAGACGTGACCACTATTAGAGGTGATAATTGGGACAACTTTGGGTTGGCGGGTAGGATTGGGACCTAATATTAACATATTAATCCAGTTTGAACCCGATCCGTCTATATATTATGTAAGAAAAGCCAACCCGAATGACCTATTTATTTTCAGGTAGATCGAAAAGTGATCCAAAATTACCTATGGTGAAATATTTAACCTTAATCAACATGACTTATTTAACACAAAAAATGATCTATTTAACACGAAATCATAAATATAATTCATACTTATAGTTTTAAAATTCAAACTTCCAAGCAACAAGCCAACAAAACAAAATTTCTCCATAAATTTCTTATAAGTTCCTTAGTTCATATCATTCTAATCTAAATATAATATATATATTTTTGTTTTTTTTAACAGTTCAATAACAATTATTCCGCTGAGGATATTGATGATGTGCGCAAGGAATGAGCTGATTGTGTTCAAAATTATGTTTGATGGACATGTTTATTTTTTTTTTATGATATTAATGGACGTACAAATGTTTATTTGTATTTGGTAGATTTGTATTTTGGGAATTAATGAATAAATGCTTATTTTGTATTTTGAAAACATTAATTAATATTTGTGATCTGAATTTCGTTATTCAAATTGTATTGTTTGGAAATAGGTGAGAAACATATTAAAAAAAATTACATACGACAAAAGTCTGAAATCGTTGTTATTGACAATTTGAAAAGCATTGTCTTAGACTGTGTGTACAAGCATTGTTGTAGAGATATATTGTGACCTACGATAACGATTTAAAATTGTTGTCATATTTTTCTACGACAACAGTTAATAATTATTGTCTATGAGCTTACTTTTTTACCCCTACGACAACAATCAAAATGGCCTTACAACAACAGTTTTAATCTGTTGTCTATAAGCGTTTTTCTTGTAGTGAAATACATATATTAAGGTTTATATATTCAGGTTTTTAGTTGCGTTTCGTGGTTCGACTCGAAATCGATCCAAACATAAAATGGATTGACACAACCCGTTTATATTGTGTTAGGTTCATGTTGGATTGTCAGAGTGACATGTGTAAATAGGTTGCAATTTTGCAAAAAAAAAAAAAAAAAAAAAACAGGTAAGACGCGAAGAATTACTAAATCAATTATTTCATTTATAGCCATATATTCAAGTCGATCCATTCTTCCCGTATATTCAACTTTTCATGGATGTTCAAACTTGCGAAAGAATTTATCTCTAGAAAGTAAATTCAACAATGGAGGAGTTTTGAGTTTATATCGTGCTAGATTTCTTGTTCAATTCATAAACTTTGCATCATTGTCTACGTAAGATCACATTTCTTCAAAGAAATGAATCAAGAAAAAATCAAATCATTTTTCATTTTGCTGTGTAAATTTCTTTTTCATAGTAAAATTATTTTTGTCGTAAATAAACTCGAAAAAAATCTTAAATTCTGTTGTACATTTATCTTTAACATTGATCTAATACTACAATAAAGCTGGGAACTAAATTCTAATATTTATAATAAATTATAATCATATAAAATGTGTGCATATTAATGTGCATCGTGCAAGAATAAACTAGTTTTCATTAAAGACTGAACAGTATCACATTAAGACTAGATTCAATATGTGCACATACATATATGGGTTTCTGAGTTTCAACCTCTTTATGATATGAATTAATTAAGCTACCAATTTTTTTCAAGCATTTAGGGTCATTATTGTATGTACACGTACAGCTTAATTTTATCCTCTACTTTTTTCAAGCATTTATTAATTCATTTGATTCTTGATTCATATTGAATGTATCAAATTAACTTCTGCTTGGCAGTAGGGAAATGGGATTTCAACAGATTATTTAATTTTCTAAATAATTCATTCCTTAGTTTTGGTCAGATCAATACGAAATTTAGACGAATCTCGAAAACTCAATCTTTGAACCGGTCCAGTCGAAAATTGGCCCTCAAGCGCGAAGGAAGCCTTAACCGAAGGTGCAACAAGGAGTGTAAATGAATCAAACTGTTAGTTGGTTATTCGAATCTTGACTTAATGAAAGTTTGTTTGAGTTCGTTTAGTAAAATTTATTTATTAAATGAGCCAAACATTAGCATCACAGTATTCGACGCGTGAGCTTGTGCGGAGGCTCGTTAGTTGAAATAAGTAAGAAAACTACTTTTATAAAAATAATATTTTCATGATTTAAGAGTAACAATAAAGATAAATCTTTCTAGTAATGAGAAAATTTAAAATTTGTACATGAATATGATATTGATTTTTGAATAAATAATCTTTTCTTTCAAAATAATGATGCATATTAATATTCTAGATTTAGAAGGTTCATTTAAGCTCGACTAAAGCTCGAAAAAGTTCGTGAACATCAAAATATTCGATAAAAAAGCTCAAAGCTCGACTCAACTCTGTTCAATTACACCCTAGGTGCAACTGCATCAAAATTTTATTCTGTCAATTTTAGATAGCTTAGGATAGCAAGATAATTAATAAACTAAAATGTGTTAAATAACATATATAATATGATAGCAATAATGACAGTTTAATTGTAGCGAAGGTTAAACCAAGGGCCTAAACCAACCTTTTATGGTTTGAGTGTTTCTTTTAATAAGGTGTCATGAGTTATAATTCAAGTCTATATGATTGCTAATGTGGCTAAACTTTACAGAATTTGAATAATAACCGAGAATTATTTTAAAAAAAATTAAAAATATTTGTTTTTTTTAATCGATTAAACACATAAGAACCATTAATATTATTTTAGTTGTGCATTGTAAGTGTTTTCTATCAAATAAGGAGAAATAAGGTTGCACATAGAAAAATCATATCAAATAATAATAGATGAATTGCCCCACAATATCGGTTATAAGGTGAATAATGAGAAATGAAATCAACTGAAAAACAAAGGACTAACATAAAATAATTCGTTGATTTATTAAACAAGCACACAGAAATTAAATAAAATGAGAGGTTTGGTAAAATACTCAACTATATATTACAATTTTTTTTTTTTTTTTTGGATAAATTGTGGAGTCGGCGGATGTTGATAGGTACACCGCCCCCTGTATTGTGGTTGGTATGTAGGATACGAATTTTTGGGTATTATTTACCAGATATATATGGTTGTATCATATATTATATATAAGTGGCTAATAAATTATGTTTTAAAAAAAACCACAAATGGAAATCCAAGTTGCTGCTTTAATTTGGCTGCAAATCAAGAGTCATGTGAGGAGATTTGATGCAAAAGAAATCTTTATTTTCATTACCATAAATTTTGTTTCATAACTTTCTCGTGTGGTGTGGTCTATACACTGAGTGACAAATCCCAAATAGCAGAATTACAAAAAATTATATAATAAAAACAAGTTGATGCAATTAATGGTATATATTATGTGTTCATCAACAAAAGAAACACTGCATGGCTGCAATGAAATATCGATCCGTGAAACCATTTGCATTTTGCATAAATAAATTAAAAATCACGGAACTCAGAAATCCCCTACCTTATACCTATTCTATTCCAAAGAAAATACTAGAAGATTAATTTTAGCTCACCAGACTAAGATTACATCCACATACAGTACTTCAAAGGGGCATGTCATAATCCAAAGGAAAACCCTATAAATATAAGCTATTTGGTGCATGTTGTTACACTATTCTTCATGCTTCTTTCCCATCCAACTTCAACTTCAACTTCAACTCCCACCAAAAACCAAACAAACTCCTTTAATTTTCCACACTTTACACTGATCTCACACAACTATAAACATACACAATTGATACTTGATCAAAAACCCCTCTACTGATCATATATTCATTTATACACAATGGCACCAAATAGAGACACCACATATTTCCAAAGCTTAACAAAAAACAACCAACCCCAGAAGCCCTCCACGGACACCCTCCCCCTCCAACGCACCATCTCCGACATCTCCTTCCAGCTCATCACCCAAGAAGCCCTAAACCAAATAGACAACAATACCACCACCAACCAGCTGGCTCCCATATCTGAGGTGGAGGATGCAAAGTGCGAGTGCTGTGGGATGTCGGAGGAGTGCACGCCCCGATACGTGAAGAAAGTGCGGGACAAATACGGCCAGATGATCTGCGGCCTCTGCTCGGAAGCAGTCAAAGAGGAGATGGAGAAAAATGGCGGGAAGGAGAAGGAGGCACTGCACGCGCATGTGAGCGCGTGCGCTAGGTTCAACCGTCTGGGCAGAGCATACCCGGTGCTCTGCCAGGCGGAGGCCATGAGAGAGATTTTCAGGAATAATAGGGGTAAGTCTCTCAGCCCTAGAGATAAAGTGAATCAAACTAAGAGAGGTGGACTTGCTAGGACTTCCAGCTGCATACCGGCTATTACAAAGGAGATCATCAACACCCACAAGATGGGCTAGCTAGCTCTAGCTACCTACATCAATATATATCATATACGTACTTAGTTTATCAAGTTGACTTTACTAATCGGGTGCATCTGATTTAGATCCAAGTCAATAAATAAGAAATCAGGTTTTACTAGGGTTTTTGTTGTTTTTGTAATTTTCTAACATCCATCCATTGTAGTGTTCTTTTCTCCTTTGCTTTGACATCCATCAATAAAGCAGTTTATGCGTACATGTAGATATGCAACATTTTCTTTCATCAGAAGATATGATGGAAGAAATATGTTGTCTATATTCTCTATGTTTGAGCAAGAAAAAAAAATGTTTGTTAACTAGGGTGATTGATTTTGTGCATTGCTATCTTAATCTTTATTTGGTTTAAGGGAAGCGGGCTTGATTGATTTTTGAATGTATTTATGAATGGAGACAATATTTACTAAATATAAATTGGTGATTGTGTATAATCAATATATCATGAGAAGGTGGAATTATCTGCGATGTATATGATATATGTTTCTTGGCAGTTTATTTATTGACTGAAAAATGCATGGATTTTTAGGTTAGCCTTCGATACTCTGTATTATACTCCTACTGTTTAAAAATATACATATAAATAATTCTTCCAATCTCTAAAAAACAGGAAAAAAAAAATTCAAATAGTTGAGAGATGTAAAGAGGAGTTGAATCCTGATTTATAACATAACCAAAAATCATAAGCCTATTCCGATGCTAATATAGTTAGCCAATTCCGATGATGATGAACTACTCATGTCTACATCGTGATAACAAATTCAACTCCTCCCAACAAACAAATAAGATCCAAACGAGAAATAGATAAATGTTGGTCTTTCCATAGTTGCTGATGTACAATCAAGAATCATGTTGGTAGTTGCAACGCATGACTGAAAGAGAAATCACATTACTGAATTCAACCTCTCAACATCAAAGTACTTAGCATAAAGTCGAAAGAAATCAAAACTGCAAACTGCTGAAAGTAACTCGTATGACAAGCTGCCCATAAATCTTGGCTCAAGACTTCATTAAGGCTTGAATTTAAATAACAAAAGTTGAAACAGGCTGAACAGGGTTCGATAACCTAAGAATCTGCTATCGTGACCTCAACCTCTACACCAGGTTCTATAGTAATAGAGGTGATCTGCTTCACCACATCAGGAGAACTGAACAGATCAATCACTCTTTTGTGAACCCTAAGCTCGAATCTATCCCAGGTGTTCGTACCTGATATAAAAAATTGAGACTGTAAATCAATCATAGCATATAGCAATGGCATCAAGATGTAAACATGACTTTATTCCCCAGCATTTTACACAAACTTCCACAGGAAATTGGTTAAACAATTCTGATGGAAGAAACCTGGTTAAACACTTGAGAAGAATGCAATCCGTACATCAGAACTATAAACAAATAACGTCAGCTATGTCCAATTTACAATTTGGGTACTAATTTCTACAACTATAGAATGCCTAGTAAGATAAACAAGGAACTGCACAATTTGATCGCAGTAATAGATGAAAAAGAAAACATTCAAATGCCGACAACATACTTATGCCCAACCACTTGAACAAGGAAAATGCAGTTTAACCTTAGTTTTAAAATGCGAGATGCGAGGTGTTGCGATGAGACCCCAAAACCCGATGCGATGATACAGGATGCGATTGCGAGCGCATCAAGGATAAAATGCGACGGTTAATAAAAACCAGTATAAATAATATTTATATTATATTTATTATTCAAATTTACAATTTCAAGAGTAGATATATTAAGTAAAAATCATATATATAAAGTCAATAAACAAATAATCCACAAAATAATAGCAAACACAATACATTCAAAAACTCATGTCAACATTATTCTATAAATAAGATAATTTTAGAAAAGATATTTTAATATTATTGGTTTTTTTTAAATAAAAGATTTTAATATTTATTATGAAAGATTCTGTAAATTATATCATTGGTTATGTAAAAAATATATCATTAATAGTAATTTATTTAAAAAAAACTTATTAAAATCATTAACACAAAAACTAGTATAAATTAGTAATGCATTCAGAATAAAAATATTAAAATCATGAACTTAAAAATCTTATCTGGGGTTGATATTTATTTATGAAAAACTTAGTGAAATTATACTATTGATTAGTTATTTTGAACAAATCTATATACAATACTTATGTGTTACTATCTTATAAATATAATAAAACTACTATAAAGTAGTAATTTATTTAGAATAAAGTTATCAAACCATATACATGGATTTTTTTTAAAGGATGCGTAATTATTATAAAACTCATATAAATTATATAAATTGGTAATTCTTCCTCCGTTTCTTGCCTTTCAACCACGATGCGCTTGCATTCATCGCATCACGCATCACCTCGCATCAGCTTGTAGCGGCCGCATCAGCACCGCATCCCGGCACCTACACGCATCACACATCTCGATGCAAAATTCCATATGTGATGCGTGCATCACTCCTGATGCACGCATCGATGCACGCATTTTAAAACTAAGAGTTTAACCAACGAAAACTGAGAACTTTCTACATCGAACAGGTCCAAAATCATGCACTGACCAGAAGATTATGAGTGGAGACCAACATTACAAAAAAAAACCTTCATAACCATCAATACAACAATAAACAGAGATCAAAATTAGCAACAGAATGCATGCAAAGGTAATTATACCTTCACCACAAGGAGACTTCCTAGTAGTAATGTGAAGAACCTTAGTGGGCATTCTCACTGGTCCCTTGACCCTCAGCCTTTTGTCTTTCGCACCACGAACCAGGTCGGCACACACTGTCAACAACACAAGCGACAGCGTTAATAGAACCGTAATTCAATCGCAAACAAACAAACAAAAAAATCACTACTTTAAACAAGGCCAATGTGAATATACTAGTATAATCGAAGCTAATGCAGAGCTCCCCCAATGTCAGTATCACACAACCATCAATATGAATAAACACAAAAACTCAACCCAAAAAAAAAAAAACTGCAAAAGTATGGTGCAAAAGAAAGTAGTAACAACCGCGGCAACACCATAAACTGATGAATAAACACGTTACATTCAGATAATGGCAGAAAGAGTACAAAATCAAGGGTTTCAGATAAAGAGTACACCTTTCTCCAAATTCTTCACATTCTTTGAGGAGAGAGTAATACGGATTTTATGAATCTGCTCCTGGGGCTCCTCTAGCCCAGGCTTCGTAGGCTTCATCGCATACGCCATGATTTTCCTCGGGACTTCTTTTCTGTCCGAACACCAAACAAAATACTCAGAAAATAGACCGATGGTGACATTTAGGTCTTAGGAGAGAGAACAAGTTAGAGAATCAGAATACATTTCCAGAGCCAACGAAATAAGCACCGGAGAGTAGATCGGAGCTCGGCGGCGGGAAGCGGAGAAAAAGAGTCGACAGCTCCAAATTGAGGTGAGTCGCAAATTTTTTAGATGGGTTTATAAACCTAGGGTTAGGGATTTTTTTTAAAAATGAGGTACAATAGTTGAGCCCGATATCGATTAACGAATTGGGCTCCCGCTAGGCCCGGTTATTGAGGCCTGGTTTTTCCTTTCATCAATAAAACTAGTTTTTTTCATTTCGGGAACAAATTATAATATATATATATATATATATATATAGAGAGTAGTGATCAGATGAGAATAGTTTTTAGTATGAGAAATAAGAATAAATCTTAGCCTTTGATTTTGTGATTTCAACGCTCATGATCTATTTTACTCCGTGTGCAGTTTTCCTCGATTATCCTGCAGTTTTGCAAAATTAAGGTTATTTTTGTAATTTTAGCTTTTTTTAAAATCTGAAATAGTATCTCATTAGATTTTTTATTCCTTTCTTCGCGCGATTTGATTTCTTCTTCCTTCTTTGTTCGAATTGATTTATATTTCTTTTGTCGATTAGATTTTTTTTCTTTGTTTCTGGATTTCGCATTCGTATTCGGTCTCGACGTTGTTAATTATGCATGAATATAGTTTAAAATAATTTGTTTCATTCAGATCGACGTTCATTTTTTCTATTATATTGTACATCTTTAGTGTTAACTTTGTGCATTTTTGTATCTTACATGTTCATTTATTCCTTCTTTGTTCGAATTGATTTATATTTCTTTTGTCGATCAGATTTTTTTTCTTTGTTTCTGGATTTCGCATTCGTGTTCGGTCCCGACGTTGTTAATTATGCATGAATATAGTTTAAAAAAATTTGTTTTATTCAGATCGACGTTCATTTTTTCTATTATATTGTGCATCTTTAGTGTTAACTTTGTGCATTTTTATATCTTACATGATCATTTATTCCAAAGTGTGTTAATAAGATAAAGCATTTTAAGGGCATAGTTTTAAGAACTGTTGATGTTGGTATTGAGTTTTATAGAGACTACGCTCATGTTGTTGCTTTGAAGAAGAAGATGTTTAATTTTTTTTTAATTCGTATTTATGTAAAAATGAAGTAAATCGGGCTAAAAATGAAGTAAATTGGGCTAAAAATGAAGTAAATCGGGCTTAAAATGCAGGTTGTTGCTTGTGTTTGAGTATTTTTACAGTTTTAGCCTTTAAAGACTAAAACTGCACGATATTGGGGCAAAAATGCCGCATTTTTCAATATGCTGAGAATGAATCCTGTTCGTCGATTTGATGAGATGGACGCGCGAGATTTATTCTTATTTCTCATAGTAACTCCTATTCTCACCTGATCACTACCCTATATATATATATATAGGGGTGCGTTAAAGTGACAAGTGTCTTTCTAGATGTGAGATGAGAATAATTCTGATGCGTTCATTTTCAAAATCAAGGATCCAGATTTGATTTAGAAATTAAATTTTTTTTTAATATTTGGGCTTTTCAGTCTTTTTGCATAAATATATTAGGGACCACATCTTAAATATTATTTAATTTTTCTAAATATGAGGGGACCACATCTTATCTTACAAAAAAATTATAATCTATTTTTTCACACGTTTATTTGTTATTAACTTTATTCTCCCACCTCCAACATTGCTATAAAACTTTAAATAATCATAGCTCACTCAATTTAAATTATTTTTTCGCGTGTCATATATCAAATTAAAGATCGTTTTATTATCTTTCAAACAAAATCCATATTGCATATATTTGGAATAAGATAATCGTAGTGAAAATAAGATACTGCAACTATACATGCATAGATAATGCATATATATTTTCAAGCTTATATATACAACTTATGTCTGAAAAAAAATATCTACATTTTGAAAAAATCTGATAGCCTTATCAAACATAATGCAATTGAACTGGTCTATATAATGCAAATATACAAAGTTATATAATGCAACTTAAATCAGAAAATAAAGAATTTTGTCAAAATATCAATTACGTCATAAATAGTCATGCAAATCTATAGGCCTAAATAATGCATGTTTACATACTTATATAATGCAAACATTTGAATTTTATGCTTTGTTTCGTTTATTACTATTTCTTTTTGTCAATAATTTAAATTCATCAGACCACCTTTAAGTTGCATTTTATAAGCCTGTATTTTTATATTATATAAGTCGGTTTAGTTGCATTATGTTTAATGGGGCTATCAAATTTTTGCAGAATATAGATTTTTTTTTCAGATGTAAGTTGCATTATATAAGCTTGTAAATATGCATTATCTACGTCTGTATAGTTGCGGTATCTTATTTTTGCTACGATTATCTTATTTGAAACATATGTAATGCTGATTTCGTTTGAAAGATAATTAAATTATCTTTAATTTGATATATTGTACGTGGAAAAATAATTTAAATAGAATTAGATATGATTATTTAAAGTTTTATAAAGAAATTAGATGTGAGAGAATATGTAGAAGCAACACACGTGTGTTTGATAGGAAAGAGATTATAAAATTTATTGTGGTCCTCATGTTTAACTTACCTAAATACCCTTAATTATAATTTAAAATAAAATAAAAGTTAAATTTTAAATTTTAAGAATCAATCTGGACCACTTATTTCATCAAATTAAAGGACAAGATTTATTCTCTTCTCCTATCTAAAATGGACTTGTGATATGATCACCACTATATATATACATAGATAGAGAAGGGATCATGTAAAAAAAATCCTCATGTAAGAAAAAAGAATGAATCTTATCCATTAGATCTAAATAAATCAATGGATGATATGCAATCAAGCAACAACTAAAACACAATCGAGCAATTGCTGGATTGTGTTTTAGTTGTTGCTTGATTAATATGATGCTTGATTGCATATTAACCATTGATTTACTGAGATCTAATGGATCAAATTCATTCTTTTTTCTCACAGGGAATTTTTTCTCACCTGTTCCGCTCCATATATATATATATATAGCAGTGATTAAGTGAGAATGACCATTAGTATGAAAAATGAGAATAAATCTCAGCCTTTGATCTTGTTATTTCAACGCTCAAGATATATTTAATTTCGTGTGCAGTTTTGGTCGATTATCCTGCATTAAAGGACAATATAGTAATTATATACAATGAATGATAATTTTAAAGTCTGCATTTTAAATAAGATTTTATTCATTTTAAGGGCAATATCCTGCATTAACATTACATTGCAAAATAAAATGCTATATATATCTACTTACGACATTTTATCTTCAATATTGTGTATTTTATCTTAGCAATCATGCATTTTATCTAAGAAAACGTGCATTATATCTCATTACGAAAAAAATAATCTCTATAATAAGGAAATATTGTATGTATCAAAATCTGGATATCCATATCTAATCTGATATAGAAATATTATTATATATATATATATATATATAGGGGTGCGATCTAGGCTGAACAAGGTTCTGTGAATGAACAGAGACCAAGATCTAACCGCACATTCAAGAGATCAACGTCCATAATTCTTCCATGTCGTGTATCATTTTTTTTCATAACATATATCATCATAAGGTTATAAATATCCAAAACCAATAAAATCAAATCTAATAAAATCTTTAAGCGAATTTTAAGGGAGCAGTTTCCCACAAAAATAGATACACTATCTATTTCAGATACCAAATCAAATGCCCCACGATTTTTTCCATTATTATCAAATAAATTGGAAAGAGAAAATGCACCACGATTTATTCCATAATCTTAAGTTAATCGTTATCATTGTTTATTGCTTTGTGTGTCATTGTTTATGACTTTGTGTGTCATTATAAGGTTATTCTCTCAACTTTCACTAATATATTATCATTAAACAGGGATTCAAAGAATGATACATTTATTCATAAATAATGACACTCACATAAAATAAAAATGACAATCGCATATGACACAAAAATAATAAAATCTAGACGTGAAGGCGATCCATCAAGTGTCAGCCGGATTCGAAGAATGATACATTTATTCATAAATAATGACACTCACATAAAATAAAAATGATAATCGCATATGACATAAAAAAAATAAAAAATACATTACACACACGCACCCACCGGCATCGCACTCAACCAATCCTCCATTGATGACCTCCAATTCTGCCTCTGAATCTCACCATATTAATTCCCATCATATTTCACCATATCAATTCCCATCGTATTTCTTCACTCGCAATGATCCTCCATCTCACTATATTTCTCTTCATCCATACTCACCGGCGAGGGGCTGGATGACGGAGAAGAAGGGGGCAACGAGAGGGTTGCATCACTGTGGGTAGCCGACACTGAATTGGGCGACCACCGACCACCGTCTGCCTCCATCTCGGTCCCCGCTGCTATCCGATTCCGTCCGACGTCCTGTCTCGGCGTTGCAGCGTTTGATTGGGGTGCTATGGCGTGAATATAGTAGCGAGTCGTGGAAGGGATTTCGTTTCTTCTTTGCAGGAGAGAGGATTTGGAATGATGAGAATGGTTTTTTGTTTAATTCACGTAGCAAGAATTTAATAAATAAAAAATAATTTGGAAAGATATGTTTAATATTTGATTTAGCATTAAATTAGGTAACTGCCTATTATATAAAATCTACCAAACATTAACATAATATTTTCTTCCCATAACACCCTTTCAATTAAATAAATAAAAAATCTACCTGCCACGTGTCATTAATTCAACCATCAGATCAATAAAATGGACGCTCGGATCTTAGGCCACTGTTCATTCAGGATATATAGTTCAGAAATGAACGCAACTCTATATATAAATCCTTAATTTATTTGAATATTATTACCATATCTACTCAAAAGAATCATAATCTTATTTGTGCATCATCAAAATAATTCAAGTTTATGTCAAAAGTTAACGTGTAAATTTTGAATTTTTTCTGAGTCGTGACGATCATTCATATATTGAAATAAACAACGAAATAATTTGAATCTCACTATGTTACATAAATAAAATGTATGTTGATGTAATTTATCTTAAAATAAGTTTATTACATATATATATATATATATATATATATATATTAAAAAAATATGCATTCTAATATTATTACATTGCATAAAATAAAAAATTATATTCTCACCTTATTTTATCTTAAAATTTATTAATTTTATCTTAAAATTGTTCATTATATCTCTATATAATATGCATTTTTGAAGGAATATAATGCATTTTATGCATCATATTGTGCATTTTAAGTACGATTTCATGTATTTTAGGTATATTTTCATGCATTTTACGAAAATCAATGTGTTGTTACGAGATTTATGTATAGAACCACTATTTTTTTCGTTAAGATTTTCGTCCTCTAAATTTATCCAATAAGGATTTTGTTTGAAAGATAATTAAATTATTTTTAATTTGATATATAATAAATGAAAAACGAATTTAAATTGAGTGAGTTATGATCATTTAAAGTTTTTAGAATTTTAATTAGAGGATAGAGAAAAAGATTTACAAAATTATCCTTAAAATCGAATAATGCACAATATACTACAAAAAATGAACACGGAAATTTTTAAATCTTGAGCGTTGATATGCAAAGATAGAGGGCTGAGATTTATTCTTATTTCTCATACTAAAAACTATTCTCATATATATCTCTCTCTCTCTCTCTATATATATATATATATATATATATATATATATATATATATATATATCATATGCTAAAATGTTAGAACATACTAAATAAGAATAAATCCTAGACTCTTGATTTTTATGGATGAATGCTCAAGATTGAAATTTTTAGATTGGTATTTAATAATTTTGATGTGGGTGGTTATGCAATTTAATGATGCATAACATAATAACTAAACAAGTAGAAAATACTAACCAATCAAGTATGTTTAGCATTTTAGCACAAACAACATTTTAGTAAATGATCCTCTCCGTATATATATATATTAAAGGAGTCTCATATATTTCCTTCCATTTTTTTTAAAACGTGCAATACCAAATAAAATATTAAATAAATTCATGCATATCTTGCAATTATATATTTATTTTTTGTAAGATAATTATATTTTCAATTAACAAACTTTTTATTTATTCTGTTCATTCCACCCATATTCCAAATTAAGATTTTTTTTAATGCAAATTCAAGTTCTAAATATTACCATGTTTAGGATCCATACACTTTCATTAAAAATATAGTTAGTCTCCCGAGAGACGGTCTCATATTTTTTATTATGAGACGGATCTTAATACATTATTTCAATAAGATAAATACATTATTTATTTTATATATTATTTTTTTAACTGTAAAAAATTACATTATTTGCAATAAATAAATACATCATTTCAATGAATTAAAATATATCATTAAATTCATCTCACAATAAAAATAATGAGGCCGTCTCATATGAGAGTTTGCCTTAAAAATATGTATTTTGGACAATATGAAAGTTTTTCAAAGTTATTCAATTAGTATATTGTGAATTTAATATATCCACATATGTTATTAATGCAATTTAAAATATATTATTTTTCAATTGAAAAATATTTTTCTTATTCATCTAATAAATAATACTTATATTTTATAAGCATATATCCTTATTTAATATTCTTTATACAATTTTTTTAAATATTAAAATATTTTTCGTAATGTACATAAAATAAATATAATCCTTAGACTATGTTTATCAGCAACCAGCCCAACCAACAAACCATTCAAACTTTATACTATTTTATTATTTTCTCTCACTTCCACATCATTAATTATCATTCCAACACAACACTGTTGTAAAACTCGGCCTAGGCGCTGGGCGGCCCTTACCGAGGCGAGTATCCTTTACTCGATCCTTCTGGGCGGTTTTTTATTAGTCGGTAAGTACTCGGTCTGGGCGGGCTCGGCGGAGGGAGTACTCGGCTTGGGCGGCAAGAGTACTCGGCTTGGGCGGAGGTTGGGCGGTAATTATATAAAAAATCTATTTCCCCCCCCCTTTTTTTTTTTGCAAAATCACAGTCGTGTACCTCCTCAAAATCTCAACACTAAATTTCATAAGAACACTCCCCACCCTCGTCATGGACTCATGGGCCTGCCAACACCATTTTGTCTTGCCTCGCCCCTTTGTTTACTTTTTTCTTTCTTTCTTACATTAGTCTATAATAATATAAAAAATGTACGTAAATTGAAGTTTAAATTATTAATTTGTCTGTTGTGTGCTTGAATAAAAAAAATGATAACCTCAAATATTGAATGTTTCCTACATTTATTTAAGATGTTTGGTACATATTAACTATATTTTATTTTGATAAAATGCTTGAATATTCGAAATAAAGAAAAAAAATAATAAAAATAGTTCAATTATCTAAAACCGCCTAGGCCCCGACTACTCCCCGCCTAGACCGCCTAGGCGCTAGGCCCCCTTCGGCGCCCAGACACTATCTAGCGAGTTTTACAACATTGCAACACAATCACTCTATTTTTCTAAAGTTTATCCATGACCACTTAACCACCAACCACACTATATATATATATATATAGAGTAATGATATGCTGCCCACCTAATGGTGAGCTTCCGTGAGCTACAAGAATATAATATACCCTAATTGGGTGTATGAACCCTATGGTTGAATTTATAAAATTAATTTAAACTATAATAAATTAAAATTATAAAAAATAAATGATTAACAAAATAAAATTTTATTAAAGAAACATGAAAATATATGTTGTAGCTCACAGAAGCTCACCATAAGGTGGACAGCATATCATTTCTCTCTCTCTCTCTCTATATATATATATATATATAATTTTTTTATTTAATTTGATATTTAAAATAAAAAACAATATGCAATTAATTTTAAAGTATATATAAATTATAAAATGATTAATAGATAAATTTAGTACCCAATTTAATACATCTAACATATTTTAGCAACCTTTGAAGAAATCTTGCCTATAAATATAAAATTATGTTTTTTTTTAGCAACATAAATCTAACTACAAAACTCTATTCAAGTAATAAATTTATCAATTAGTTATAAAAAAATAAATAATATACAAACTACAAGCAAATTGAATAATGTTTGGTTGTCTAAGTAAAAATTTATCCTATTTGTCTATGTAAAAATTTATTCTGTCGATCGACACAGAGACTAATTTTTTGCACTTCTTTTCTCAGGTTGGATGAACACGTGAGCTCAGGGCAAACCTATTGAAGTCTTCGACCCTGAATTGGAAGCCACAGTCCGGAGGAGGAAAAGCAAGGAAAAACAAGGAATAAACACCAACATGGATCCCCCACCCCAAAGAACCGAACACGACTTCTCAGACATGCCACCATTGGAGGAGCCAAACGCACAAATAACTCAAGGGAGTGCCCTGCTTTTAGTCCAAGAAGTCAACCACATGAAGGACATCATCAAGCAACTCATGGCTGAAAGAGAGGCAGACAAGCTCGAGGCTCAAAGGAGAGAAAGAGAGCGGGAAAGAGAAAGGCGCCACCAAGAGGACTCAGATGATGAGGATCCAAATGCCATGGCGAGGAAGTACAAACCACAGTCCGGGAATGAGGGATTCGTTATTGGTATCACTGCCAATAACTTTTAACTCAAGACCGGCTTGATTCAAATGGTTCAACAGAACCAATATGGTGGCCGAGCAGTGGAAGATCCGTACACCCATCTCCAAATGTTCGTGGAGGTGTGTGATACCATCAAGAAAAATGGAGTCAGCTAGGATGTGATCCGTCTGTGTCTGTTTCCCTTCTCACTTCGGTATCTGGCTCAAACATGGTTTACAGCTCTTGACTGCAGCAGCATCCGCACTTGGGTAGATCTCCGAGCAGAGTCCCTCGCAGCATTCTTCCCTCCATCAGTCATCATTCAAAAAAAGATGGAGATCCTGTAGTTCCACTAGAAGATGGACAAATCTTTATTTGAGGCATGGAGTAGGTTCAATGAGATTTTGAGGAGCTGTCTGGGCCATGGAGTCGACACCGAGGAGCAAACCCACATCTTCTACAGAGGGATGACCGAGAGAACCCAATAGTCCATTGATAATGCAGTCGGAGGTTCTCTGATGAGCTTATCACCAGAAAAGGCGCTCAAGCTGTTCAAGAAGATGGCCTTGCAAACTCAACAATGGGCTGATCCGAGGAGACCACAAGTTCGAGCTGCAGAGAAGAAGGAAGATGATATTATGATATGTGTGTAAAATGACCTAATTTTCGATGTGTGAGCGTGCATGTTTGTGGCCATTTTACCCTCATATCATATATTTTTGTTGTTCTTTCGTTGTGTTTTCATGTTTTTGTGTTTGGAATGTTGTAGGATGAGTTTTGAGCATAAACTAGCATTTTTGGTGGAGTTTTGGAGGCAAATCGCACGAGTTTGGAGTTTGGAGGCGTCGACCGGCCGAGCCAAGCCAGACAGAGAGCTCGACCGGCCGAGCAGAGCAGGACCGGCCGAGCTAAGCCGGACAGAGAGCTCGACCGGCCGAGCTGAGCAGGCTTGACCGAGCCTTGCCAACAGAGAGCAGGCTTGGTCGAGCCAAATCCGATCGGGCGAGCTAGAGCGGGTTTCCCAGCAATTTGGTGGTTTCCACCTTCGACCGGGCGAGCCATACTTCGACCAAGCGATTCGAGGCCCTGTTAGCTCGTTTATAAAAGGGGGATTTTCAAATTTTAAAAGAACTTTTGGTCAAATTTCTAATAACCGTCACGAGAATTCTCTCCCAAACCATCTTCCAAGCACTCCCCATCCACATCTAAGGAGATCTAGGCCACATTCCTCCACATTTGGTGAAGATCAAGGAAGATCAAGAGGTAAATTGAGTACAAGGAAGACTATTGAGGAAGATCATCATTTGACCTATCAATTTGTAATGGATTCTATCATTTTCTCTATTGTATTGTACACAATTGAAGGTATGAGGAACTAAACTCTATTGTGAGTATTGATTGGATGGATATTGTGTTGAATTGAGATTGAATTTTGATTGTTTACTTTCCTTTGAGAGCTTGAATTGCACTAGATCTTTTTCCTTACCTCTTAGGTGTAGGTAATAGCCAGCTTAGGAGGTAGTTGACGTGAACGCTGCAGCCAACACGCGGGCGGAATCGTCGTGAATAGTGTAGATTCATACGATTTTAGCTCCAATCCTTGTGCGGTGCTAGGTCGTAGGGCAATTATTGACATACTATTTGGAGTGGTCTAGGGCTTAATAACGTAGCTATTTGCGAGTCTTAGCATCATCAACCGTTAGCTCGCCGTGACAAGGGGTTAACGAGTGTAGGGTCGATTGCTCAATCTCCTAGGCATTAAACATAGTTTACAACATGATTTGATTCAAACTTGACACAATTGACATTCATTCAATACTCACTCTTATCTCATTGTTGCACTTGATACT